>JAEQML010069086.1:0-17757 GCA_016904865.1 Pissodes strobi | reverse complement strand
ATATTGCCCTTTTTTAACTATTTTATTTAGTGTTGAAATTGACTTCTATTTTGTTCTAAACATAAATAATTTCTTAAATTTTGAAAATCCTCCTTAACTCTTTGGAAAATGTCTCTTGGGATACTTCGACAAGCATCAATTATCATCTGACGCAATAGTTCCAAAGAAGCGGACTGGGTTTTGTTAACTGATTTAATCTAACCCCATAAAAAGGAGTGCATAGGGGTTAGGTCACGTAATCTTGGCGGCCACTCAGTTTGCACCTCTTCTGCCAATCCTTTGGTTTGGATAATTTTGGTCCAACCACTCTTAAGCCACAGCAGCATAATGTGGGGTGCACCATCTTGCTGGAAGTGTGGAAGAAGGTCATGTTCAGTAGAGGGCTCTATAGTTTGATTGGGCATTTTCAGCATAAACTTCGATTTATTTTCCTAAAAAAAGGATCTGTAATATTGTGGCCCAAACATTGACTTTTGGGGATATGGAGTTCGCTCCTCTTTAAAAAGATAGGACTAACGTCCAGTAGGGACACTTCTGTTTTCACATGATCATTTAGGAAAAAAGAAGACTCGTCCTTGAAGCTTTTTATAAATTTGGGTTGATAATCATCTTTGTCATGGTTTCACAAAACTGAATTCTTCTGTCTGGATCATCGTCGTCAAGTTCTTGCAAAATAATTTTGTAAGGGTGCATACATGTATGCATTTTCATTACTTTCCTAACAGATTCTCTGGTTACGCCGGTCACTGCTGCTAAATGACGCGTTGACATCTTTGCATTTATAGAAACTTGGACTATAGCCTCAAAAACTGGGTCTTTTCTTCTTGAAATTTTGAAACCAAATCTCTTGTATGTAGACGGGGGTGACGTTTTTGTCAGTAAAATATATCACATACACAGAGCACCATAAAGAAGAAAAAATACAGACACAAGTGATAGCAACAGCAAGCGTGTTATATTTTAAATGGTTTAAAAGATGCAAATTTTATTGAAGATTTTACGAAAAAAGAGCAAAAAAACAAGTAGTTGCGTTATTACAAAAAATAGAAATAGTGTTTTAATTTAGGATTTGGATCCTTTTTCAATATTATGCTTATTTTCTAATTTTTCCTGCCAAATTTTGTTTTAAAAAGTTTTCTCAATCTTTTGCTAACTATTTTTTTTAATGTCATTATTTTTGGTATCGCTGAAAGCCAATTATTGCCGATAAGTTCTAGAGAGAGGTGTCGCAAGTAGGTCGTACCATTTAAGATTTTAAAGCGGATGAGGGTAGTGCTTCAGAGGTAGGTGAGGGTGGTCTGCAAAATATCTGAGATGATTCCCCCGCGTTTTTGTAGAAATGGTATTTTTTGTTTTGTTTTTCGATATCTTCTTTTGTATAGAAAATGTAGCCATTGTAAGTTTTCAAATTGTCACTCTGTAAAGCGAGAATGAACTTGTATCCTTTCCATTTTTTAACGACCTGGAAACATCTAAATTAATTGCGCGGAGGGGGGAAGAGGGGAGGAGGGTTGTTTCGTGGGAACGTCAACCTACAAAGCTGCAGTTAACACCTGCTAAAATAATTCTTAAATAAGTGATTTTTTTAAGTAAAATATTTTTTCCCTAAAAACAATGTTGAAGTAGCTTTTCCAATACATTCCGGTGATTGTCCTTTATGCTCTTATTCTTTGTTCGAAGTGTTTTATTAAAAATAAGTCTTCCGACTGCTAAATTGCTTATAAGGGTAGGTTAAGTGACGTATTAATGTTTGAGACTAAAGCCTAGTTCTCAGAGCTTCGACTGTCGCCCGCGACAATCCCCACTCCTTGCCTTTTCAATGTCGAGCGACAGCTGTCACGTCACGATGATGTCAACAATCTGTCATTTACACAATATCCCCAATGAAAATTAAGTGAAGTTGATTCAAACCAACTACAGCGACAACAAACTGGCGACACTGTGGAGGGGGTTAGGGGTTATGACGTTCCTTGTCTCCTATTGGCCAGAGAGAGTGTAGCTGGCGACAGTCGAAGCTCTGAGAACTAGGCTTAAGAAGGAAGAAGGGCTGGGCCAAACATGAAGGGAAATTGCCCACGCCTTCAGGTGAAACTCGCAAGAAAGACACGCACAATTTTGGAATTAAACAACGCTTTGTTTAGAACGCGACGACCAAGATAACCCTAGGTTACTAGAATTACTGTCAGAACATCATCAATTAAATGCTTATTTATATATACGTAGCCAGTCTATACCTTGCGTGCTACCCATCGCTAAAACCAACCGTCGGGGGCCTGCTTCTTTTAATATTTATGTTTGTCGCTAACCTTTGGGTGGTTTTTTGGTTTGTTTTCTTTTCGTTTCTTAACCCCCGGACTCCGGGGGCTTTGCAATGTGTCGCCAGGCTGAACACCAGGCCTCTGCCCAGATGGCCGATCCGTCGCGAGAGGAGGAGCAAGTCACCCTGCTCGGGGAGGAGGGGCTCAGGGCCGGCGGCCAGGCCCTCAAGCTTGGGTTAGTGTGTCACCTGAACTAGTACTTGGGTTATTGGACACAGCATGGTACCTCTATATGTGAAAATAGCGCAGTAGCACAATACCGTTTGTATGGTAACGATAAGTGTCTCGTTACTAAATCTATACCAACATGAACTGTATATTCCTCGTACTTGTTAGAATACGTACCATAGGTATATTCTATGGATAACCTTCATTGATAATAATAGTATCTCATTTGAGGTAGTTTCTGTGAGCGATAAGCTTAATGTTGATAAATGTATCGTGAATGGGTTCATTTAGCGAATTTATTTTAGAACAATAATTACGCCCACTTATTGAACAAACGAGCTAGTTCTGGGCGCAGATATAGAAATTGTATCAAAATATTAAATCGAACTTTGTGAAATAATGATAGGTGGCAGAAAGGCGCCGGATTTTATGCCTCCGGCCGGTTTAGTGACATGTTCGATTCCGGCGGGATCCAGCCTTAATGCCTTGATTATTTTTGGTGACATGAAAATGAATCAATTTCCTAACACGTTTAATTCAGAATATAAACAAAAAGGATTTCCTACACGAATAAAAATAATAGATTGTTCTATGCGCTCACAACAAGAATTATTCTTTTCAGCAAACTCAATGTTTAAGGAGTGTATTAAGAGTAGCAAAATCAGTATTTTTCCTTCTGGGAGTAGGATTAGATTTTCAAGGACATTAAACGCATAGGTTACTAGTCATAGGTTTATATATAGCCAAGTATATAGCGAAGAAAATTGAAAAACTGATAGTTTCCTCAATGTCTGGGTACTTTTGAAATGCCGAAAGTTGGTACTAGTATGCTTATTTTAAAAACACACTCTATATAAATATTGTATTACCATCGAATTATACGTAAGATTCTGATAATTTTTTTAAGATAATGTTAATGTAGATGTATATAATTTTAAGCATGTTGTGCATATAGAAAGTGGTCTGAATTAATTGTACCTAGGTATAATTCGATGGTAGTACAATAATATATAAAATGTGCCATTTTCCAATTAAAATAAGCAAGTTGGTATTTATCGACTCTCGACATAACTAAATAGCCTCAATATATCTACCGATTGATGCAGTCTTTCATGAAACAAGCACCTTGTATAATAAGAGTCAACACTGTTTTAACAATTTTTTTAACGGCAAATTTAAGTACGTCTCAGTTTCGGAACTGTTCAATTTTTTACCATGTCAGAATATCAAAATCGTTTTTGGGAGTTTTCCAGAATGACATGTGAACTATAAGATCTATTGTGGCTCTCCCTGTTTTTCGAGTACCTCACCTATTTTTGTATCCCTGATTATACTCCATAGCGTTGATAATGACCCCTCAGTGTAGCATGTAGCTAATTGATTGGTTTCACTTATTTGTTTGAGGCATTACCGTAACAGTGGCATAAAACGCGGGTTGCAGCTCCGTCTTCTTCTTGGTAGAACCTGCATAGGGTTTCATCTGTCAGACCCATCAGCCTTAAGTGTCTTTTAAGTCGACTGTGACCGGTCACAGTCTTTCTATTGGGACTAAGTAAGTTAGCTGTGAGTTATGCTGAGGTACTTTCAATGAATCCGTTAGCTTATCTCTATTCTGTTTGGACATATCAACATTACGGAGATCCGTTGCTACCCATTTTATAGCGGATGCTTTAATAGTATACCTGGCTACCCCACAAAAGTTTTCTAGTCCCACCAAAGGGCTCGACAAGCCTGCTTTGGGAATTTCAACGGCTCTTTCGTTGCCTATGTGGTCTACGTGCACCAGAAACCAGGCCAGAGTCACTTTGTTTTGACTACCTAGTTGTTGGCTTTGATTGTCTTTAGTTACCTGGTTATCGGTATAGATTACCACTATCTTATTGGTGGTTTTCCTGATATCCATTTCCTTCGCGCAGTGTTCTAAAGCCGTTACTTCCTCCTGAAACACCGTGGCTAGATTTCCCATAGATATTGGAAGACTTGTTCCCGTCCTTGATTCATATATACCAGCTCCAACACCTTGATCGATCTTGGAGCCGTCAGTATACCAGACGAGCTCTGCCCTTATTGATGGGCCTTTTTCAGTTGATTCTTTCTGCTATTAACATCTTAAAATTGCTTTAAAATCTGTATGTTCTAGTGGTGTGTAACACGTAGTTTGCCTTATTCTCCGTCAGCAGTTCTTCGTTGTTGACGCTATGCTTATTGGTGCTTGTCCTTGCATCAGCTTCTTGTATGTAAATTTGTATTGATGGTAGGTCTAATTATACATTATACATCTAAAGCGGCCGTAGGAGTTGAGGTTCAAGGTTCTTGTGGCGCACAGGTACTTAATAGCCTCCTCGCCCCCACTTGCCTGGTCTTTGTCCACCAAATCACTGCTCCATATGTTATCATGGGTCATGGCTCTCACCTAGTGTATAATCACTGGGCCACTTTCGGCCTTAGACTCCAATTTTTCCCATACATTCTTCTACACCTGCCTAGTGATATCGTAGCCTTCTGGGTAACCTTTTGAATGTGTGACTCTCTGGTCAACTTTTGATAAAAAAAATGATTCCTAAGTAATTTACCGGTGTTGAAAAAGGAATCGTTTCTCTGTTGGGAACTAGTGGTTTTAGCACTCGCAGGACTTTCCTTCGTGTGAAGGGAACCACTGTTTTCTCCATCCACGATGTTGAGAGCTCTTTAACCTCTCTAAGCGTAGATCTTCAGCAAATAGTTTTTGGAACAGATCACCTACTAGGTTAGTCCACAACAGTGGAGATAAAAGTCCTCCTTATGAACATCATCTACCTACCATTGGCCTGTAGTGGCTGGTACCTATCTCTCCAGCGCTATCTTAATGGAAAAGGGTGAATCATGAAAAAATGCCCCTTCTATTTCTTTGTCCTTTATTGACTTTGAGAGTAGCCTGTTGATATCGTCTAGTGCTTGCTTGATGTGCATATTGACGTTCACTCAATGGAAATATTTTACACATTATCTCTTATATGCTTGTCAAAGCTTTTCTAGGATTTTTGACATATTGATGACAAGATTGGGATGTATGATCCGATATTTTGTTTAGTTTTGGCAGGTATATAACCTTCACCTGTGTCCACACACTTGCTATAAATACCCAGGCTAAACTAAGTGTGGTATTACTATATCCTGTCCTTTTTGTAATAGTGCAGGATAAGTTCCATCCAGCCTTTGAACGTTTGTGATTGATCTATAGTCCACCTGATCTTGTCGGGTGTCGATATGCCCCTTACTAGCCTCTAGTCCAGCCTTGATGGCTTCCCTGGCTTACTTGTTTTTTTTTGCGGCGATGTAGCTGTATTCACTATGAATGAGGCCGGAAATAGAAGCAGTTTTAAACTTTCCTCCTTGGTCTCGATGCAGTGTGGGTGTGTCATTCCTTTTGAGGAATCCCATTCCGTTACGTTCGGATCTTTCCTTCACCAAAACTGGATTCTCGAGCAATCTGGAGGTTTCTTTGCTCCCTTCACAGAATCTCCTCCATACGTCTCGTTTGGCTCTAAAATTATTTCTTTCATTCCGTGGGTGTTGATCTGTAAGTGTCCCAATCATTGTTTGGTTTGGCTTTATTAAATAGCCTTCTGACTGTGGCCCGTTAAGCTTGTTAAGTTTTTCGTCCCACCACACCTTGGTTCTTTTTTGTGTTCATGTTTTTTTTTCTGGTCAGTTGTTCTGGTAGGCCGTACTCACCGCTTCTCCCACCAATTCCACTGCCAGCTCTAGAGTGTTCGCGTCTTTAACTTCCATTGCGTTACCTTCGAGACTTTCCCTGAGGTATTCAGAGTGTCTTTCCCAGTTAGTGTCTCTCGTATTACTCGGATAACCCAAACTTTATGACTATATGAGTAAATTCCCCAATGAACTCTGGGTATAGATTCATAGTACAAGTATTGTTAATTCCTTTATACGTGTTCTCTCATCCATTTCACGTGGTTACCTAAACTTGCCAGTCAGGATATACGTATTTTTGCACGTCGATTTGCGTATAGAAACTAAGACCAGAAATTTTCAAGTTCAATGCCACCGGTTGGTTTCTATTTAAATATGTAGCCAGCCTCGAAAAACGTCAGAATCTGTGACGGTGCCAAAGCCAACATAATACCTATTACATTACGTCGAATTTTAGTCTAAGATAAAGTATATCGGAACTTCTGTCGTCAACTAGTATGTGTACTATTTTTCTGCTTTTAATATATGTCGCCAAATCTCAAATCTTCGATCTTTTCTGATGAGTGCCAACAAATCTTGGCTGCGCTTTTTTTTGTATTACTTTTTACTTAATTAATAGACATAATTAGGAAAAAGTGTTTTTCCATGACCATGAATTAAAAAGTTTTTTATGGGAAGTTTGAGGAGAGCATATATGAGATTAACAGGAAAGTAATGAGGAAAGTAACCTTAATTTCTTCAATTTATATTACACCCTGAAAAGATTTTTTTATATATTTTTGTTCTTAATAATGCCATTTAATGACGTATAACCAATTCATGTTTATTTTGTGTACTGGCTGACCAGTAGATCTCACTGTAACTCGGTCTAAAAATATTGAACCAAAACAATCTTTATTTACTACCTCATTTTAAAAATGCTAAAACTCCTTTCAGTTTACGCAAAAGCTTAGCCTCTAGGTTAAACTAATTTAAACAAACAACAAGTCAAGGGTCAGTCTTATTAACTAACGATATATTAATTTGTCTATACGTGTATTTATAATATGTGATGCATATAATTAGTTTTGATGCACCAAAGGCTTCTTAAACATTAACTAAAAATCCATGTCCGGATTTAGAAGCGTAGTTGAAGGTGGGGGCCCACAACCGAAACCTCGGAATTAAAATATGATGGGACCATTTTGAAAAAAGAAAAATGGCCATAAACTGTGATATTTATTTTAAGTTATCTGTAGCAGGAAAAATGAAGACGGTTTTTCAAAATTTCAGACATTTCTCAGTTTTTTTTTTGGACAACTGTTACTGCGAGATTTAAGTTTATCAGCTCCGCTATTCCCAATTTTTCAGTTTTTTTTTGGCCAAACTACTGTTTAAAATTGTTACATACATTCACAACTATGTCCTTGTTAGAGTGTCGAACTAATGATTTTATTTTAAGGGAGCCTTTCAAATTGTCAATCACGTAGTGCTTAGGTTTCTTTCTTTTGAAGAGGCTTTATTAATTACTTGCTATAATTACTGGTTTTAAAAAAAAAATCTTAATCAGTTTAACGTATCCCCAAATCCCCACTATAAGCACTTTGCATCATCTCTGCTGACCAAAGCTGATAGGTAGAAACTGATCGACCTTTGTGCGAGAAGATGAAAGAATATATTGGGTTATTTGAGGTGCGGAACGAACTCGCACATCTAGCTCGTGATACATGAATAGTTTTTAAATTAAATGAACCCATTTAGCATCCAGTCATCCAAGATTAATTTCAACGTCATATAATTTTAATATTTGCCATAGTGAGTTGCTGGTTTTAAATGTGCGTTGCGCTATTTCGCATATTCAGGTAACGGTTGTGTTTATAACCCAGTAAGCAGATGTTTCTTAATATTATCGAGTAATATTACGAAGCCATTATTTTCAAGTTTATTCATTCAATTCCAGAGGTGTCTAAGGTGGTATAAAACTATATTAGTCATAATTTTCATTGTGACACGCGTTAAACTGTTACAACCCATCGAGAATTTTTCTCCCTCGTTTTTTTCTACGTGAAATAGGTCGTTTAATTTTTAAATACTTAGAACATATATTTGTACGTATTTTGGATTAAATTTTAAAATTGAAGAATGTACAGGGTTAGCTAAAAGATTTGTACAAAATGTTAGCACAAATTCCTGAGACTAAAGTATGAGGGAGGATCTAGCCTAATACAGGGTGTCAAAGTTACTATTTATTTAAACTTTTTTGTAAATATTTATCGTAATTTTTTTCAGGAAGAGAAATCGATATCTGATTATTGCAGAGGATGCAACCAGCAGCACTTCGCCTGCATTTAAAACTTCATAACTTTTTGTGCCTCGGTATATTACATTTTCAATTAAGAATTCTTATTCCTTGACATCTTTTGTCCAAAACAGGTATTCCTAGTAGGTGTCGCTTCAATCAGCCTTTTCCGAGATAATCGAATTTAGATGTTTTATCGCGTACTAAAACTGAATATGATCGAACAATTCAATTTGACACTACTTTTTCGTTTACTTTTAGAATGTATCATTTAATTCTTAAATTTTTTCATATGGCCGTACCTTATATTAACGCAGATATGAACGATATTGTTACGTTTTTCACGTGGGTCTTGAACGAAATTACAAATTCACTATTTTCAACTAATGGTCTCTTTATTATCTACCACTGTATACAATTGAACTCACTAAACTAGTCTTATAACTTTCCAACTAATATCTCTTTACAATTTAACACTCAGTTATTAACTAACTAGCATTCGCCTTGGGTCTGCTCCTTATATATAATCTCAAATGTATCACGAATATTCGGGAAGTATTCCGAGGCCACTCTATATGATTCTCCATCGAGATAATTCCAGCGTTCCTGAAACTTCGCGGCCGACCGGGCGATGACTCATACAGACAGAGAAGCGGTACGCTGCAATGCTAGTTCTATAGGGTAGCACAAAAACGTTCAGATGGTTGTTAGTCGTGACATTGCCTCCCTCTTAAACCTGATCGTCCCGATCAGAGACTTCATGTCCGTGATATGCTTTCAGCCTGTCCAGGTGGGCAACTTTCAGTTTGCTTCTGGGGCTACGTTGAATTCTATACACAACGTCATTAATTCTTTTGATGACTGTATAGGGCTCTTCCCATACTGGCGTTAGCTTAGGAAATCTTTCTTTCTTCCTTTGCGGATTATATAACCAGACTTTATCGTTCATCTGAAATCCCATAGCGTTAGCTTGGAGATCATATCGTGTCTTCATTCAGTCACTGGCTTTCTCCGTGTTCTCTCTGACTAATTCATGGATGTATAGTAACTTTTCCTTAAGAGAGTCCGCGTAGTCTTGAACTTCCATATCCTGGTTGTCTGGCGTTCCGAATAATAGGTCACATGGTAAACGGAGTTCTCTTCCAAATAAAACCATGGCTGGTGTTAGTCCTGTCGTGTCATGGACTGCAGATCTATATGCCATCAAAAATAGTGGTATATGTTGGTCCCAATCTTTCTGATGTTCATCTACGACCTTTGATAAATGTTCTTCAATGGTCTTGTTAAACCGCTCAACCATGCCGTCTGATTGTGGATGTAAGGCTGTAGTCCGTGTTTTATGGATGTTGAGTAAATCACAGACTTTCTGGAAAACCTTGGATTCGAAGTTGCGTCCTTGATCTGAGTGCAGCTCTAACGGAACACCAAATCTGCTGAATAAGTTATTCACAAGGACCTCTGCTATGGTAACAGCTTCTTGATTGGGGATCGCAAATACTTCGGGCCATTTACTGAAGTAGTCAATTGTCACTAAAATGTACTTGTTACCATTATTTGTTTCTGGAAAAGGGCCAGCTACGTCAATGGCGATACGTTCAAACGGTAGGTCCACATTATACTGTTTCATTTTGCCCCTAGATCTTGTTTTGGGTCCTTGGCTTGCGGCACAGGTTGAGCACTGCCGACACCACGATTTCACATCCTGGCAGTAGTTGACCCAGTAAAATCTGTCCCGAATCTTGTCAATCGTTTTGTTCACTCCGAGATGAGCACCAGACTTTTCATTATGAACTTCTTCCAGAACTTCCGATATCTTCCTCCTTGGTACCACTAACTGTGTCTTCACTACTTTTCCATCGGCGCCTTCCCAGGCTCGTTTAAGAAGTCCATTTTCCACCATCAGGGAGTCCCACTGAGCCCACAGAGTTTTAAAAGCAAGTCCTTTAGTTGATATCTCGCTCCAGCTTGGTCTTGGTTGATGTTCTTCTTTAGCTCTTAGCAATAGTGTTATTTCACTATCTTCAAGCTGATCCTTTTTAAGTTGCTCTGTGGTCCACTGCTGATCAACCTCAAATTTCGTTTGCCTAATCGGAGTAATTCCTTCTCGTTGATCTACTCTTTGGCAATGCTTACAATTATCCGCGCATGGTCTTCTGGATAAAGCATCTGCATTATTATGCAATCTCCCTGCCCTGTGCTTAACCTTAAAGTTATATTGTAACTTTTCAAGCGACCTGACTACCTGTCCTTCAGGCTGTTTCATATCCAAAAGCCATTTAAGTGCTGCATTATCAGTCCTTATCAGAAATTCTTGCCCATATAGATATTGATGGAAATGCTCAACAGACCGGACTATTGCCAAAAGCTCTTTTCGGGTTACACAGTAGTTACGTTCAGGTTTCGAAAGTGCTCGACTGTAGTATTCGATTCTTCCCCTGCTTGTACTTGCGACAAAACTGCTCCGATGCCGGCGTTGCTTGCATCTGTGTCCAATACAAATTTACCCTTTTGTTCCGGATATCCCAATATTGGACTAGAACATAGAGCCGCTTTTAATTTCCTGAACGCAGAATCGCAGTTATGGTCCCAGTTATAATTTGCTCGTTCTTATGAGCTTATGTAGAGGTGCAGTTATATTTGCAAATCCTTCAACAAATCTTCTATAATAAGTACATAGTCCAAGGAAGCTCCGCAGTTCATGTTTGTCGCGAGGACGAGGCCAGTCCTTGATTGTTGTAATCTTCCGTTGGTCGGTTTGGATTCCCTCTGATGACACGACATGCCCGAGAAATTCAACTTTTTGTTGGAAAAGAAAACATTTCTTTGGATTCAGTAAGAGCTGAGCATTCTTGATTCTAGTAAAAACTTCATGCAAGTTTTGTAGGTGCTCTTCGAAAGTTTTTCCCATTACCATTATATCATCAAGATAGACCAGGCATGTCTTCCAAGTGAGGCCTCGTAGAACAACCTCCATAAGACGCTCAAAAGTAGCGGGAGCATTGCATAATCCGAAGGGTATAACTTTAAACTGATATAAACCACTTCCGGTAGAAAAGGCAGTCTTTTCCTTATTTTGTTCGTCGATGCCTACTTGCCAGTAGCCGCTCTTTAAATCGAGTGTTGAGAACCAATGAGAACCTGTTAGTGTCGTCAACGTGTCATCAATCCTGGGAAGTGGATAGCTTTCTTTCTTGGTGACGTCATTGAGCTTTCTATAGTCCACGCAGAATCTGGTAGTCCCATCTTTTTCGGTGATTAAGACAAGAGGAGACGACCATGGGCTCGATGATTCCTCAATAATTCTATCGTCAAGCATTTTGTTGACTAATGTGGTAACTTCTTGCTGCTTCGTCACCGGTAGCCTCCGAGGATGCTGCCGTATGGGGTGAGCACTTCCAGTGTTGATTTTATGTTTTATGATGTTCGTTCTTCCAGTATTTCCATTTTTTCTTTCAAAGGCTGTGCTCTGCTCTTTGATAAATTGTGTAGCTTTCTTCAGTTCTTCGGAGGACAGATGATGCCACGACTTCTGGAAATGTTCTAGGACTTTCTTAGGTGACGTTGAGGGTGTTACTTCTGACTGCGTCTCGCAACTGGTTACCCACGGCACCGGCTCGCAAGTGGCTATTACATCTCCTTTATTGATTTTCATGGAATTGGATGAAATATTTGCTATCCTTATCGGTATTTCGCCGTCGGTTTTGACTAGTGCTTTGCCTACGAGGTGTTTGCAAGGCAAATCGTGGTGTTGGATAAGTCCGATGCAGCCTCCAAAATCCTTCTCCAATTTCCCAAAAATTATCTGCTCGGTATTTCCGCTTATTCTGACAGTACATGCCGCCACTACTTTAGTCGATGTGCCATCGTCTGTTTTGGTAAGGATGAACTCTTCAGTGCCAAACTTCAGAAGGATAAGATTGTTGTCAAAAGAGAATCCATGTTGACCGATGAGATCCATCCCAAAATAAATTCGTCTTCGATTTCGGCGACTAACACTGTGTGGTGTAATTTAATTCGTCCCAGTTGAAGTTCAAGATCCATTTCTCCAAGTACTCCAGCTGTCCCACCGGTAACCGCACGTAAAACTACATTCTTCTATATGGGTAGGACTTCCTCTCTATTTACTCTGTTGGACCTTACCAAAGATACCGCCGCACCAGTGTCAACAGTGATTGTAATGGCTTTTCCGTTGATCTTTCCTTTAATAGTTTGACTATCGGCGGTTTTTCGTAGGCTTTTTATGGAGACGATTCTGAGGGCTTTATCTTCTTTAGCCAACACTCGCCCCGCAATGTTGACTAATTGAAGTTTTCCTGGTTTGACTTTGAGGTCCTAGCGTCTCTGGATGGAGATCTAGATCGTAGTTGTACCCGACAGTCTCGTTTGAAATGGCCAGTCCTGCCACATCTATAGCACCGATTTGAAGTATATCGGTTACGTGGCTTATCTTCTAGGGGCTCCCGGAATCTCCCCGTGGCCTTTTCTTCTTGGATGGATACGGCTCCGATTTTGGGTTTAGAGATGTTACAGGCCGCCTCGATTTCTAGGGCTCTCCCCAAAGCTTCACTGCTGTTGTCAAATTTGGTTAGACGCAGCATCTTCTGAGTTTCTGGATCCCTGATACCATCCACGAAATATTGAGCAGCAAGTTCCTCTTGAAATTCTTCTGTTGCTCCTGGGTAGGCCAATTGAATGAGACGTCTAACGTCTGCCTCAAACTCCTGCAGGTTTTCACCAGGCTTCTGATGTCGGGACTTTACTTGTGCCTGATACAGTTGTCTTCTGTGTTGGTCTCCAAATCGTCTTTCCAGGGCAGCTGCAAGTATGTCATATTTCCCCTGTTTGGCTGATGGGAATAGTCTGTAGTAGTTCCAGGGCAGATCCACGAAGCGCAACCACTAGTGATGTAGCCATTTCTTCGTTATTCCAACCGTTGGCAACAGCAGCGGCTTCAAATTGCCTTCTGTATATTGTCCACGATGTTTGACCGTCATACGTTGGAGGTTTGATGTTTTATCCTGAGGCGAATGCCCTCTCGGTGGGTCCTTGATGTTTTAGTCTGGTAACTTCTGGTAACTTCTGCTTCTGTACGTCTCCTACTTCTTTTTGCACATTTCCAACTTCTTTTTGTATAATGTTTACTTCTTTTTCAAATTTCTCATTTTGTCCGTCCGATATTTTCTGTAATTTTCCTTGCTCTGCTTGCCTTTTTTCTTCCTGGTCTTGTAAAATTTTCTGAAGCAGGTCCTGTTCTACTTATCTTTTGTCTTCTTGGTCTTTTAAAATTTTCTGAAGCCGGTCCGTTCTATTTGCTTTTTACGTTCCTCCTCTTCCCGATCCACTTGCCTTCTACGTTCATCCTCTTCCCGATCCGCTCGCCTCTCAGCATTTAAATTATCCGTGAAATCGGCCAACATTTTATTTATTTGCTCCATTTCTGCCGTTTGTTGCCTCGTATTGATCATAGAATGTTATAAAATTTTACCAGAATCCACCAATCAAACGGTCTCGTTGACGTACTTGTACCCTCTTCTTTCCTCGAAAAATACTTCACAAGTCCGGTCCCTTCACAATCCAACTTCCGACACCAAATGTTACGTTTTTCACGTGGGTCTTGAACGAAATTACAAATTCGCTATTTTCAACTAATAGTCTCTTTATTATCTACCACTGTATACAATTGAACTCACTAAACTAGTCTTATAACTTTCCAACTAATATCTCTTTACAATTTAACACTCAGTGATTAACTAACTAGCATTCGCCTTGGGTCTGCTCCTTATATATAACCTCAAATGTATCACGAATATTCGGGAAGTATTCCGAGGCCACTCTATATGATTCTCCATCGAGATAATTCCAGCGTTCCTGAAACTTCGGGGCCGACCGGGCGATGACTCATACAGACAGAGAAGCGGTACGCTGCAATTCTAGTTCTATAGGGTAGCACAAAAACGTTCGGATGGTTGTTAGTCGTGACAATATGATATTAGTTTACAGTTATTGCCAAGGAAATGGTCAGGAGTCGGTGAGAGTATACAAAAAAAAAACACCAAACATTTGCCGCTATTGAACTAATCAACTGGAACTCATGGTCAGCTCTCCAGGCAACGCTCAGGAGGAAACGTATACGATCGCACACAATTGATTCCGACTAGAAGAAAGACTCTGTTTACTTGACGGACAAACACGAATTACTTCTTAGATCAAAGAAGGTCTTTTCATATACAAGAAAAAACCTGTAAAAAACAACATATTCAAGGCTTTTGCTTAAAACCCAAAGCAAGGGACATTACATTTACAGGCAAAGAAAAAATTAATATTTTACCTGTTAAGGGTTTCTTTTTAAATTTACTAACGATGAATGTCAGCTAGGCTGCCTTAAAAACCTGTAGAACATGAACATATTTAAGGATTTTGCTTGAAATCCAAAGCAAGGAATATTTACAGACAAAGAAAAATTAATATTTTGTCTGTTAAGGGTTTCTTTTTAAATCTGCTAACGATGAAATCAGCTGGGCTGCCTCCAAGAGTGAACGAGACAGAACCTCTGCAAAGATAATTAAAGAAAAATTATCAGAAACCGTTTGGACAAAATCACAAAATGGCAACCCAAAAAAGAAACTGTCTGACACCCAAAAATAGGTCCAGTAGAAAATCCGCACAAGGAAAACTTTTCTACTGCGACACCACACATTGCCATTAAATGGTCGACTTGTTAAGAGTGGCCCTCGAACGATTTCTGTCGATGGAGAAAAAAGTTCCGCCCAAATTCCACAGGATATTCTTTTCCATATCAAACATGCTACATATCAACATATCCGGCATAAACAAGGCTGACAAAAACCCGCATGCAATCAAGGTTGTTGATTATTATTAACATGAATTTAAAATTAACATATAGCCAGAATAAGTCATTGAGTTATTTATTATTGGTACTGCCATCTTGCCACCTCGTTTAAATGGTTTAAATTACCTGGAACATCTAGTAAAATTGTCAAGTTTATTAGATGATCTTCCATTGAGAATTTTCGAAACCAATGGGCAGAGGAAATGATGCACTTGTAAATTGGTCACCCGGCTCCCCGGATTTAATGGCTATGGATTATTTTTTATGGGGAACTCTTAAAAATATAATATACTCTAGACTTTTAGACCTTTAAACCCGGAATAAGAATTGTGAGCACGGGTACAAAATTCGGTAAACATTTTATTCAAGCTAACAATCATGTTTCGTTTAATTTTGTAACAGGTCAGATAAATAACATAATTGCCAATATTGATAAAACACACAAAACGGGCGATTTCCAGTTAGTGATAATCATCTGTTATAAAGCAAGTAAAGCGATGTTCAATTGCTAAATTACCAAAACATGATCATATTCCGTTTACACTTCCGTTTCCATCACGTTGAATGCAGAGATGATAGAAAGGGTGCAGTTCAACTTTCTCCGTTGAATTAATCTTTGTGTACATGAAAACGGGACGTCATTTTGAACATTTATTTAAAGTTTTAGAGCAATTTATAATAAAAATATGCTGTTTTAGTTTCCGATTGATTTGTGTATGTTATTCTTATTATTTTTGCGTCAGTTCATTCTTGCCATTATTTGGTCGTTGTTATGTATTTTTTGTTGATGTTGTTGGGCTCTTAAACATGCTCCAAATTTCTTGGACCAGAAGTATGCAAGGGGAGCTACTTTTAGTTTGCAATAAATAAATTCGATTATTTCAGAAACGGCTGCTCGAAGCGGCGGCACTTATTAGGCATAGCTTTTTTCTACAAAAGATGCCAAGGAATAAGAATTTTTAACTAAAAATTGAATATTCCCAGTTATGAAGCTTTGGATGCAAGCGCGGGGCGCCCTTTGCAATGTACACCAAAACTGTGATCAGATCTCGATTTCTCACCCAAAAAGAAACCCTAAGTACCGAATGTCGTGCCAATAATGATATTATTGAAATAAATATTTACCAAAAGTAGAAAAAAATAAATTATACTCCGTATCTCGAAAATTGGCTACTTTTGGACAGATAAATTGGAGTGCATCCTCATATTTTGGTCTCAGCAATGTTAGCTAGCGTTTTGTACAGACCTTTAAGAGACACCGTATATTTGGACCACCAGATGCTTTTCTTAAAAGGTTAAATTAGGAAACTTGTGTAGAGGTTTGTCTAAACCACCAGGAAATGTTTCCAGAAAAACACTTGTAGTTTACGAGATATTATAACTTAAACTTATATTTTTTTAAGTGATTATAACATAACCTATCGCTAATCTCAACTGTTTTTGAATTGTTATTAATTTTATGTTTAGTTGATAAGATTTTTTTCATTGCACTGTAATTATCTCAATTATTAATTACCATATTTTAAGCACCGGGCAATGGAATGAAATTCGCTATAAAACTTAACTTAAAGGCAATTTAAAAAAAAAAAATAATTCAAAAAACATGTTGTTTTATTTAAAAAAATGTAAGTTGAAGAGCTAACTCACAAACTTAACGTTTTAACATTTCCTGATGATTCGGATGAAACCCTACAACTTTCCTAAATTACCCATTTTTAGAGCTCTATGGAAGAAATGAAAGATTTCAGCTATATTGGATAATTTTTTTGATTACAATGAACAGCCGGCGTTTCGATAATAACTGCATGTCATCTTCAGGGCTACCAAACAAAAGCGCCATAAATAGTAGAGAAGATGTTCTCTACGTAACATATTATCATTTGATTGTGTAGCCCTGGAGGTGACACGTGTACAGAACATATTGAGTTTGAATTTTAGCAGCGGAATGAGTGTTCCCTTCTTAATACAAAATTATCAATTCAATGAGTATCTTTGATTCATGGCATGTTTTATACCTCCAACGACACCTGCTGCATATCAATAATTAAAATGAAGAAGTTAGCATCAAGTAGATAATTTTAAACCGGGTTTTACTTGAAAAATACTTAACTTTGAATCAAGAATTTTCGTGAATATTTTTCTTAAATATTTAACTTCTTAGAACTTTAGTGTCTTTGAAGTTAATAAAAAAATTGTCTTATGCTTGATGCAACTTTTCAAAAACAAAATTCGTATGCGTCAGCAACGTTGCCAAAGAACATCGCAAACTTTGTCTTCAACTGACGAAACTTATGGACACTTTAGGAAATGTTAATTCCGTTTAATTGACTTACGCAATTTTTATTCGGAAATAGTGATATGATAAACAGATGTCTTTTAAAGTAGGTTAATTTATTTTTAAAATTCAATATAAAAATCCATGGATAGATATTGATTTTTAAATGATTTGG
>JAEQML010069085.1:0-17757 GCA_016904865.1 Pissodes strobi | reverse complement strand
CCAATCGGCAAGACTCCTCTACCGAATATTTGGTGAAATAATCACTTTCGAAGTCCGGGCCTGCCTATTTACCTTCACGGTGCAACAGCTAGCTCCTACTAATTTTCTAATGCGCAAGTCCAAATTGAAGTTTCTTTGTTTACATTTCGCGGTCGTAAATTTGCCATGTTTGGTCTATTTATTGCTTATCCACTCCTATACAAATCAATGTATTACCCTCGTCTGATAGGTGGGTTAACGTCACTTTAGAGTACTGTTAACTCTTCACGCATGACCCTCCGCTTGCTTCGCTCGCTCCGGAGCACAACCAAACAAAACTAAATGAAACTAGACCAAATTTTCAAACAGAAACAAACATAAGCTTAAAAAATAAAGGAAACATGTATTGCCTCTGACGGGAATTGAACGCAGGCCGTCCGTATCGCAAATACAGAATCTGACCACTAGACCATCTAATTCTAGTGAAATAAACTGACTGGACCGCAGATGAAGTGAAAGTGACGTTAATGCACCAATCAGAAGCGACTAGTATAGCATAGTGGCGTGTGACAATGATACATTTCTTTGTATAATGGCGTATTACTGTAAAGGATACGCGTTTTAAGATCCCTTACACAAATAGTGCACTATGTAAAAATCGACCTCTCCTATTGGTCGATCCATCTCGTACTATAATATGTCTTCGTGGTGCAATCAATTTCTGTCAAGTGCTCTCGTGGTGTAGAGGTTTAGACAACTGGGTCTCACCTGGACGGCCCGGGTTCAATCCCCGTTGCTTTTTTTTTAAGATTATGTTTCTAAACAGTTTTTTTCTTGATTTTGGGTATGTCTTGGGTTAGCACCTGGTTAGTTGCCTTTTCTTGGGCCCCCGTAGCGAGCGGAGGGCCATGCTGATCGATCAATAGGAGAGGCCGATTTTTATATAAAGCACTATTTGTGTAAAGAATCTTATAACTCAAAGGATACGCGCGTACATGGCGTCATCTGTCCGTCTTTCTATTAAGTTGTTAAAAATCGTTTCCGCTTTAAGATCCTTTACAGTCATACGCCACTATGCTATTTTAGCCGCTTCTGATTGGTGGATTAACGTCAGTTTGTTCCACTAGGTCTAGTTGGTCTAGTGGTCAAATTCTGCGTTTGGAACGTAGAAGTCTCGCGTCCTTTTCCTGTCGGGGCGAGACATGTTTTGTTTATTTTTTATGTTTCCTTTTATACATTTGGATTTGGATTTTGATATTCTAGTTTTGTCTAGTTGCACCCCGGAGCGAGGGAAGCGAGCGGAGGGCCATGCATGGAGAGTTAACAAAAGCCACCAATCAGAAGCGGCTATAATAGCGTAGGATCGTGTTATGCGACTAATATGCCGGCAAG
This sequence comes from Pissodes strobi, assembly GCA_016904865.1. NCBI lineage: Eukaryota > Metazoa > Arthropoda > Insecta > Coleoptera > Curculionidae > Pissodes > Pissodes strobi. Next base: position 16,386 of record JAEQML010069085.1, on the reverse strand, counting down.
TCGGTAAGCGATATTTTAGTTTGTAGTGCACTTGTGAATGCATGCGATTAAAAGTCTTGCAATTGGCAAGTATATGGCTCTCCGCTCGCTTCGCTCGCTCCGGGGCTCAAGAAAAGGAAACTAACTAAGTGCTAACCCAAGCCATATCCAAGAAAAAAAAATCATGAAAAAACTGTTTACTTAAAAAAAAACAAAACCGACCGGATTTGAACCCGGGTCGCCAAAGTGATGGTCAACCATGCAGACCTCTAGACCATGTGCTGACTTAGACACAACTGTTTAAATAACAGATCTAGATCTGTTGTTTATGTTGCGAAGACATGCGTCACCTCACGTAGCTAGCCAATCACGCACCTCTCATTCACAAGTGCACTATGAACTAAAATCTCGCAGGCAGTAACCTTGTACCGCCCGCCGGTAGTGTATTTAATTTTGTACAGATGGCGACACATGCAATTTCCACTTTTATTTACACTCCTACGCCACTATGCTATATTAGCTGCTACTGATTGGTGGGATTAACGTCACTTTAGAGTATTGTTAACTTTTAACGCATGGCCCTCCGCTCGCTCCGGGGTGCAACCAGTTAAACTTACTGAAACTAACCCAAATTTACAAAAAGAAACAAACATAACCTTAAGAAAATGAACAAAACATATTTTGCCCCCGACAGGAATTGAACGCGAGACTTCTACATTCCAAACGCAGTATCTGACCACTAGACTAACTAGCCCTGGTGGAGCAAACTGACTGAACCTTAGATAAACTGAGAGTGACGTTAATCCACCAATCAGAAGCGGCTAAAATAGCATAGTGGCGTATGTCTGAAAAGGATCTTATATGCTTTATTAGTCGCTTCTGATTGGTGGATTAACGTCACTTTCACTTTACCTACGGTCGAGTCAGTTTATTCTACCAGTTCCAAATAGTCTAGTGGTCACATTCTGCGATTGGAACGTGGGCGTCCTTGTTCAAATCCCGTCGGGGTCAACACATGTTTTCTTTATTTTGTTTGAGGTTATGTTGGTTTCTTTTGTAAATTTGAGTTAGTTTTGTCTAGCTGCACCACGAAGCGACCAGAGGGCCATGCGTTAAGAGTTAACAGTACCCTAAAGTGACGTTAATCCCACCAATCAGAAGAGGCTAATATAGCATAGTGGGGTAGGACTGTAAAGGATCGCATTATGCTCATAAGACACTATGCTATATTAGCCGCTTTTGATTGGTGGATTAACGCCACTTCCACTTTATATACGGTCCAGTCACTCCAGTCAATTTATTCCAGCAGGTTTAGATGGTCTAGTGGTAAAAATCTATGTTTGTAATACGGACGATCTGCGTTCAGTTCCCGTCGGAGGCAATACAAGTTTTCTTTATTATTTTGAGGTTATGTTGATCTCTTTTTGTACATTTGGGTTAGTTTCAGTTAGGTTCGTTTGGTTGGCCCCGTAGCGAGCGGTGGTTATGTTTGCAAAATGTTTTTTTCCTTGATTTTGAGTTAGATTAGGTTCGTTTTGTTTGGTAGTGCCCCGAAGCGAGCGGAGAGCCATGCGAAATGATTTAATTATTGCCGGCATTCGTTCAAGGTCACTAGAAAAGTTCATAACAGATCGCTGTCTGAAGACGCTAGTCTCTAAAGTGACTTAAACCCACCAATCAGAAGCGCCTGCTATAGCATAGTGCCGTAAGATTGTAAGGGATCGCATTTCCTTCAATGGTGGCCCTATCTATTGCATAACCTTACAACTATTATGGTACTGTGATTTTTTAGTTCATAAAGGCACTGTAGTTTCCTGCTTCAGCAGCATCTCTATCTATTGGGTGATCTCGAAACTACCCTACCGCGGGTAAATTTAAATTTACTTGAATTTGGGGCCCTAGATTACTTCTAAATGCCTGTTAATTCCACGAATTTCATTGTTTAATAATAGTGCCTATGAAATAAAAATAACTTGTAATATGACAACTCCTTGTTTGTCACTTATCTTAAATTCTGGATAAGTTACGGGGGTCATCTGTTAATTATAGGGAAAATCAAAACTAATGTACCTATGCATCGCTTTATTTAATCCATTTCATATAAACTTAGGGGACATTTGAAACGTAGATATAATTCAATTTTGTTGCAAAATATAGGGTTTCCTTATCGTACAGAATGATCTGCACCGGATGGCTCAGAATTATAAAATAAAATTATACAGGGCGCTCGGAATTTTAGTTTCGAAATATGTTTACTGAAATTGCATGTGAACTAAACGGTTCGAAACCGATATCGGCTGACAAGCACTCACTCAATCGGGATTTGAAACTTTGGATTGCATGCCCCGTTTCCAGTCGGTTATGAATCTAATTTATGGAATAATCGATAGTTTCGAAGATCGAGGCCCCTTTTGCGGTTGACACGCGACAGTTTATTGCACTCTCCCGAATAACCATTTCAATTCCTGTTCCGATTGGCAATGGCTAGGAGTATAGAAGAGAAGTTATGGGTGCTCCAGGAAAAACTCAAAGTAAGTCTCGTTCTTTATATGTTTTTATATTAATTTCATTTAGGAATTAAGAAAATGTTCTATAAAAACCGATTAAAACCTATTAATATTTATGCAATGAGTTTTTATAGTTTATGTACTATGCTTTAAATACCATATGATAGTATACCTAATTATATTTCAGGAAACAGATGCCAATTTATCGGTCTGTATAGTACTTTTGCAACAGTATTTAAGACACGAGCAATACGGCAAAGAAAGTTCGGTAAGTTTATGTTTAAGTTATGTTTCGTTCGTTCGACGCATTATGTAAATTCAGCCGATTTTATACAGGGTGTTTGTTTATTTGTACGATATAATATTGTTCGGAAAAGTAGCAAACTTATGCTTTATAACATTGAGTGACGATGATGAAATCATCATAACATTTAAAATGTCGACAAATCAAAATGAGGAAAACACAAATTTTCAAAATATTAAAATCCCCGCAAATAAAAATGTCAACATCACGATCATGTCCCAGAATATACAAAATCCACACTATCTGCGGTATTCAATACTCAATGTTAGTTTGGGTTACCCTGGTTTAGGTTGACTGGATTTGAGTTGGTTAGCGTTGGTAAGTTTGAGTTACCGAATTAATTTGGGTTATCATAACAAAGGGTAACGGACCTTACATATTTTCTACATATTGATGATTGTCGATATTTTGATATCGTTAGGATTTTTCGGATTTTATTTAATTATATCAGAATTTGGATACTGATGTTGTTGAGGTATTCATACTTTCCAGATTTTGACATTGTCGAGACACTGAAGTCATTAATAAATTTTTCTTGTTCGTATTTTGGTATTTGACATTGTCAAAATACTGATTTTTGTCATTATTTTGAATCGTGTTGGGATATCGATATTATTATGTCAGGATACTGATGTTGTCATGATAGTGATGTAGTTGAGATATTTATGTATTTCGAGATTTTAAAAAAAAATTTTATTGTCAGAAATTTAATGTTATCACATTTTTGACACTTCAAATTTTATTCAGTATATTTAAATATTGTTCTATAGTGGTTACCATGGCAACGTTCTAATATAAAATATAGTCGATATAAAGTGCTCAAAAATTGGATGCCCTGAATTCATAGTTTTCAACGGCTGATGTTAACCCAAATTAGATGCCCTTTCTTTATGTAGGGTGTCCCAGAGTGATTTACCAATCAATATCTTGAAACTTCTATAGAAGATAGAACCAACGTTAAATACGTAGGTATTTTATAACATGGAAATTACTTTCAGACGTTTCAAATTTTATTCAGTTTATTTACATCTTGTTTTATAGTGGTTACCATGGCAACGTTCTAATACAGATATAGTCGATATAAAGTGCTCAAAAATTGGATGCCCTAAATTCATAATTTTCAACGGCTGATGTTAACTCAAAATAGATGCCCCTTCTTTATTTAGGGTGTTCCAAAGTGATTTGTCAAATCAATATCTTGGAAATGCTACAGAAACTAAGACCAGAGTTATATTCCTAGATACTTTATAAAATAGAAATACATTTCAGACGTTTCAAATTTTATTCATTGGCATTGAAGTCATTAATAAATTTTTCTTGTTCGGTGGTCTTTGACATTGTCAAAATATTAATTTTGTCATTATTTTGAAATTGTCAGAATTTGGATACTGTTGAGATATCGATATTATGTCAAGATACTGATGTTGTCATGATACTGATGTAGTTGAGATAATAATTATGTATTTCGATATTTTCAACATTTTTTTATTGTCAAAAATTTAATGTCATTTTTGACACTGTCGAAATATTGACGTTGCCGATATTTTGACACTGTCAGGATTAGATACTGTTGGGATACTGATATTATCGAAATTTTGACTGTAGTCATAGTATTGATGAGATATTTATAAATATCTTGCAGTTCCTTGGAAAATCGCAAATAAAAACGCAACTAAATACTCTATCGAAATGCGGCTTTGACTAGTCGATAGACAAAAGGTGGTTCGATAAGCGATGAAAATCTCATTTAGCTATAGTGAGTTTCGACTTTTTTATATTAGCTCAAATTGGCGGTAGGAAAATGTCCAAGTTCAATAAAACATATCATATGTGGAAAATTACTAGGTTTTCAGGAAAATTGAGATATTTTTTAAATTTAGCGGGTCTAAAAACGTAGATATAATGCATAAAATCACACTGCTTCATTAAAATTATTCTCTAATTTTTTTTTTCACTTTTCATTACCAATTTTTATAAAAAGTGTGAAATTGTAAAAAATTACCATATTATCTGTTTTGATGAAAACATATCTATATTATCTATTCTGTTGTGTACAAAATCACCAAAAAATAGCAAGTGCGCCTAACAACGCCAGGCGTGTATTTAAATATCGGCTCTAAGACTAAGGTCTAGCCGCTGACGGTAACTGATTATCCATATGGTATTATTATGGCTTTGCATGGCTCTCCGCTGGCTTTGCTCGCTACGGGGGCTCAATCAACAAGAACTAACCAAGTGCTAACCAAAACTAATCCAAACTTAAGAAACAAAGGTAAATTAATAAAAAAACAATATCTTAATTTTGGTTAGCACTTGGTTAGGTCTTGTTGATTGAGCCCCCGTAGCGAGCGAAGCGAGCGGAGGGCCATGCAAAGCCATAATAATACCATATGGATAGTCAGTTAACGTCAGCGGCTAGACGTTAGTAGTTCTAAGGTTCTAAGGGCGTCCGAAATATACGGAATTCCACGAAGACTCTACGGGATCATATTAAAAGCGGCTCAAGTGTTAAAAGGCTAGGAAGGCGATCTGTGCTTAATGATGAGCAAGAATTTGAATTATGTAGATGAATTATTCGCTTATCAGAAATTGTAATGCAGTGAAATTCATCAAAAGAAAAAACGAGAGGAAGGGAAATGGATTTTTTACAAGCTTTTATTTACTTTCACCCGTGGGTCTGTCTGTCTGTAATCAAATCTTGCAAGCTGAATTAGAACTACTTCTAAATGTCCAATTGACTTGAAATTTTGAACACGTTTATATTTCCGATGACAATATAATATTATAATGTTGTTAAGTTTACACCACCACCTGGTACTTCGGAATCTTCCGAACAAATCCCTAATACATTTCATGTACATTGTAAACGCCATCATTCGCCTACAGCATTTCCCATCCTGTTGGAAACATGCCGAGATCATTATGATCCACAAGCCAGGCAAAGATCCGAAGCTAACCGGTTCTTATAGACCGATTTCCCTGCTCCCCACCATGACAAAGGTGGCGGAAAAGCTACTCTTGTCCAGGATAAGTGGTGCAGCCGAGGGACTCGGTGTACTGCCCAATGAGCAGTTTGGCTTTAGAGCCGGACATAGCACGCTCATGTATGCGACGAAAATCGCATACGAGGCCAAAGCACTGCACTTCTCCTCCTGGACATTGAGAGGGCGTTTGACAGGGTGTGGCATGACGGCTTATTGTTTAAGATGCATGTGGAACTTGGCTTTCCACTGCATCTGACAGCGCTGACCCAGTCATACCTTGCCGGGCGCACCCTCTCAGTACGCATTAACAGGGCAAGTTCATCTATAAGACCGTTAAAAGCTGGCGTCCCGCAGGGCGCTGTCTTGTCCCCCCAGCTATTTAACTATTATATAGCAGATATCCCCTATTGCCAAAACACTTCCCTAATGCTCTACGCTGACGACACAGCAGTGTATTCGCAATCCCGCGTCGCACAGGCGGCTAAACTAAAACTACTAGACCACCTAGACATCCTTCTCCCGTACTACGAGAGATGGAAAATTAATTTAAACGTACCCAAGACAGAACTTACGATACTAACAAAAAAGAGAACAAACATTGACATCACGCCACTTACAATACATGGTACTAACGTTGACGTGAAAGACAAGGTTAAATACCTCGGAATAGTATTAGACAAACGACTAAACTTTACTGGACAAATAACTGACATACGAAGGAAAAATGCAATAGTACATCAAAGCCTAAACATGCTCATTAGGCCAAGATCGTTTCTGAGTCCTGGTAACAAGGTACATATATATAGAGCCACCATTAGGCCGACACTATTGTATGGGGCCCCTGTATGGTGCTCTGTGGCAAATGCCCATAAAAAGCATTGCAAATAATGCAAAATCGCTACCTGAGAGCGGCTTTCTCTGCGAGCCGTTATACTAGAATCGTGGATTTGCACTCTTGGGCAAATCTCGACAGACAAAATGTCCTGCAAATTCTACGGTTCTGGTATACGCGGCTCGCCGTTGACGGCCGACATAGCAAACGAACGATATGACCCACAGAGAAGACCAAAACATGGACCAATACATAGACTGACATCTCTATTTTACCACGACCCAAGACCGCCCGAGACAGAGCATTAAATCTTGGACAACAAACACGACCCCATACTTCCTGCATAACATAAAGTATGGGAACGTAAACGAAAACTAGACCAAGTAAGGGATCGTGATCCGACAAAGGTACGGGTACATAGCACAAATACGCACCCATACTTCTTGCATTAGCAAAAGTATAGGTAGGCAATGAACGCGAGGTGACGAATAAGACACCCCCACGACGCACGAATAAAGACAAGACGCCCCACAGACGCACTGACCAGCCGCCTTGCAATTCCGCTGGAAAGTGATCTTGGCGAAACTCGCTTAATCTCTGTCTCTGATTGGATGGGCGACGCCTAATACGCAATCCCCCAACTACACAACCCTCACGATAGGGCAAAACCTGCCCCCAGCTGAAACCAAAGAAACGTGAAAGAGGTTTTTTTCTGTTGTATTTTCCTGTTTCCCACCTGAACTTATTTAAGCTCGGAAAACAAGCACACAAAAACTGTAGCCACTGGCAACGAGCACTGATACTAGGCTTGAAGGGAAGGAATCCCATGGAAGCATATGGCAGCAAATTTGGGCGGCACATGTCTGATTTCGTTTAAAATTGGTATAGGGGGGTTTTGGGGACAAGGAATATGAATTCTCTATCAGATTTTGAAAATTCAAAATGGCGGATTCAACATGGCCGATATTGGGTTAAATGTTGCAACTCAATTTTAGCTGACTTCTACATATTCAATTGGCTTCAAATTTGGTATGCGTTTGTAGTTCAAATAAAAATAGAAAACTATGGTCTTGCTTACACTCCCCCCTCCCGTTCGAGGGTAGGGTAGGGGGGCACTACTTAAAGTATGTCCGATTTCGTTTAAAATTGGTATATGGGGTTTTTGCGGGCAAGGAATTTGAATTTTTTATCAGATTTTGAAAATTTAAAATGGCGGATCAACATGGCCGATTTTGGGTTAAATGTTGCAAGTCAATTTTAGCCGACTTCTACATATCCAATTGCCTTCAAATTTGGTATGCGTTTGTAGTTCAAATAAAAATATAAAACTATGGTGTTGCCATTGTTTATTCTTATGAAGACAGTGGTGTTGCTTACACTTCCCACCTCCCTTTAAAGGTTAGTGGTGAAGGCACTACTTAAAGAATGTCCGATTTGGTTTAAAATTGATATTAGGCGGTTTTTAGGGACAAGGAATATAATTTTTTTATCAGATATTGAAAATTCAAACTGGCTGATTCAAAATGGCTTTTATTATATACTACAATCTAAGTTTTATAAACAAAAATATAATATTTACTAAATTTTTGATTTTGCTATACCATAATACCTACTAAAAAGTAAAAAATAAATAGAAGTAAAAAATAAATTTTTAAAAACAAGCTTTTATTTAAATGCATTAAAAAAAAGAAAATAAATTTTGAAGTAAATCAAATCCATTATTTTGTTACATTAAACATTTTTATATGATATAAAAGCTTGTCGCGAGAAATTTAAACAGGAAAATCTCGCGACAAGCTTTTGTATCATATAAAAATGTTTAATGTAACAAAACAATGGGTTTGATTTACTTCAAAATTTATTTTCTTCGTTTTAGTGCATTTAAATAAAAGCTTGTTTTTAAAAATTTATTTTTTACTTTTATTTATTTTTAATAAGCCCAGTACATCGAAACACGCTGACATCTATGAAAATAAGCTTAAAAGAAAGAAGAGTGCGGTACAAAGTGATAAGGAAGGCATTAAAATGAATCTGAAAGAAAAAGCGAATAAGATTTGTGAAGAAAACGTGAGAGAATCTGACACAGAACATACTGAAGTAAACAATAAGGCAAAAAAAAACAAGAAAAGTCAAAAGTTGACACAAACAATAGTAATGGAGAAAATAAAGAGCAAAAAGGGATACAAAACCATAGCAAAAATGGCGAAAATCCCCAGAGCTTGAGCGAGTTTTTTCCAACTCCTGAGTTTAAGACATCGACAAGTGTGAAAAGGCGCAAAGCAATTAACTCAACGGCACAAGTCATTGTCAGAGGCTTGTTTTCTACATCTTCTGAAAAAATCAATTCGAGGAAAAAGAAAAAAGCTGGAGCTCAAGAGAGTTGCATTGCTTTGTTTGTCAAGAAGATAGGGTCCGTGATATGCGTCTGTGCGTCATTTTGTAACCGATGTTCACGAGGAGTGTGTAGGATTATCCAAAGAAGACCAATTTTCATTTGTTTGTATTAATTGTGAGGTGTAACTTAATTTTAGTAAATAGTTGCGTTAATAATTTTTTTTTTATTTTCATACAGACAATCTTGTATTTTTTAAAAATAAAATCATAGTTGGCGTTATTTGGCACAGGGTGCTCTTAAAAGCGCCAACTGCAGCGTACAACATCAATTTTTTTTTTGTTAGTTTGGAATATCAGAAAATGACAGTGTACCATATTTTTTGTTCGAATATATATGTTACGCACATTACTCGTATTCGGGTAATGACCAAAAAAAATGTGCAAAACTAATATTGCGCAACGAATAATTCCCAAACCCGAAATTCTACTCTTATACGGCTATTCAGCGTTACCAAATAAGCAGAACTAGTTTTGGGCAATTTGAATTGTACAAAACCAGTTTTGCACATTTATGACAAACTAACCCAAACTAACCCTACTATTCGCGTTCGGACCTTTGTAAATAAAACAAGCACAACCACTATTGGTCATCCAGAAATATGAAAACTAGTGCAATTCAAAATGTGCAAAACTAGTTCTGACTATTATGTAACGCTCAATAGCCGCATAAAACTACAATTTCGGGTTTGGGTAATATTTAATGCCCAAAATTAGTGTTGCGCATTTTTTTCGAGTATTATCCGAATTCGAGTATTGAACGTAACTTATATACAGATAATAATGACCAAGATTCATACAATTTTGTAAAATATTTTCGAAGCTTGGCAAAATCGAACATTAATATGGCGTTATTTGGGTCAAATACCTTATCATTAATAATTATCCAATATTTTTAACTGTCCATTACCAGTTTTCATTGAAAATGCGAAACTGTAAAAAAAAAATTCATATCATCGATTTTGATCAAGACATATTTATAGTAACTAATTTTCTGTGTACAAAATAAAAGAAAAATATTTTTTTTATACTTACTTGGAATAAGTTTTAAATATTACATTTCTCGCCAAAAAAGTTACTTTCAGAAAATTACAAATGAAAAATCAAACAGAAAGTTTATCATAATGAGGTTTTGACTAGTCGATAGAGAAAAGGCAATTCCAAAAACTCTGAAAATTTCAACAATTTGCTTTGTACAAAATTAAAGAAAAATACTTTTTTATACTTACATGGATCAGACTATAAAGATCAGGTTAAAATTTCCCGCCAAAAAAAATGACAATTCGCATTCCGTCGGAAAATCGGAAATAAAAAGTCACCCAAACAGCTTATCAATATGCGGTTTTGACCAGTCGATATAAAAAAAGTAGTGCTTTAAGCTCTGAAAACTAAATAAGCTATAATGGATTTCCAATTTTGTATAGTCGCTCAAATTGGCGGTAGAAAAATCAACACGTTCATATAAAAATGCCATATCTGGGAAATTAATAGGTCTTCAAAAACATCATTATCCAATATCAATTATCATTGACATTGTGATTAGGACATATTTATATTAACTAATTTTCCAAGATAAATAATACATTTTTATGCTTGCTTAGAATAAATTTTAAATATTGTGACAAAGTTTCTCACCAACAAATCAGCCAAAGACTTTATCAAAAACCCTGAAAATTTCAATTAGCTATAATGGGTTTCCAATTTTTTATAGTCACTCAAATTGACAAAATGACAAATCTGGAAAATTACAACATTTTCAAGATAACCGTGATTATTTTTGAATTTAGGACGTCTGAAACTCTAGATATAATTTTTTTTTTTTTTAAATCTAACGTATGTAATTAGTCAATTTTTTCATCGAAAATATGAAGCTACGACAAATTTTCATTTTTCGGTTTTGAGGAAAATGTACTTATGTTCACTAATTTCTTGTCTACAAAACCAAAGAAAAGCAGATTTTTCTATACTTACTTGAATCGGATTAAAAAAAAATTTCGATCTGCTATCACCTGAATAATGGCAAATAAAAAATCAACCAAAAGCCTTATCAAAATCCCAGTCGATAGAGAAAGATCAGTTCTATAAACCCTGAAAACTCCAATTAGTTATAGCGGATTTCCAATTTTTCATAGTTGCTCAAATTGGCGATAAGAAAGTCATAAAATGCAATTAAAAATTTCATATTTACGAAATTATAGTTTTCAAAAACACCGTTACCATTTTTGAATTCAACGGATCTGAAATAATCCATTTAATGCAGAATATTGAAGTTGTTAAATATTTGTTTTAATAAAAATATTCTTTCCCAATATTTTTAACTCCATTACCAATTTCCATTGAAAATATGAAACCGTAATAAATTTTCATATTATCAATTTTGATTAAGATATATTTATATTAAATAATTTTTTGTGTACAAAATCAAAGAAAAATTAATTTTTTATACTTACTTGGATTAAATTTTAAATGTTAAGACAAAATTTTTCACGAAAAAAGTAGCCATTTGCAAACTCTCGAAAAAACGCAAATAAAAATTTCAAGAAATGCGGTTTAAATAAGTCGATATAGAAAAAGTAGTTCTATAAACCTTGATAATTTAAATTCGTCAAAAAGTGTTCAAAATTTTTTATAGGCGATCTTTGGATAACAACACCAAAACGACTCATAGCCCTAATAAATTCCGTCCTAAAACAGGGTCATTCCAACCAATTTTTTCCCGATTATACCTTTACCATTATTACACCATGGGACCTCGTACTACCGGCGAGAAAAACACGAAGCTGCGAGCGTTCTCCCAGCGTTACGTGCACGATATTCTTTCACCATCAGGCGGAACCCGAGCGGCGCATTTACACTTGGAAAAAAATTAGAACATTTCTTCACCCTACCACCTATGGTTTTACATATAAGGTGGTTTCGGACCTCATCAAGTCGTATTGCGCTACGAGATCATCTAGTTCCAATTTCTTGAGTGCCTTCGACCAAACGAGTTCCAAAATGAAAACTTTGGTAAGTATCGTAACTCCTTTATTTATTTTTGAAAATTAATTGGTTTAAAGATTTTAGAATCCGTACTAGGGTATCTAGTTGGGAATATTTTAAAATTATTTTCAATTATACATCAGGATAACTCAAAAATAGTTCTTTTTAAATGGGGCACCCATTTTCTGGTTAATATAAAATGCATTTTTAATTGACATTGCTTTTTTGAGTCACACTGTATAATATTTTATTCCCTTTGCTTTTGGCACATTTAAAATGTCTGTATTTATTTATATTAACGTATTCGCGCCACTATCAGTAAAATCAACATTTTAAATGCGGGCCTGGAATTTGTGTTAAAAGCCCTAGTCTTACCAAAATCAATGATATATCATGATAACTTATATGTTGTCATCTACCTAAAGAATTTGGTTTACGGGGGACAAAATAAAAGTATTTTTTCATATAATAATTTGGACCTATCAAAATAAATAAATAAGCAATAAATCAGCCACCCTGTATATCACTGAATATTTTAAATATTTTTGACTTCTCCTTCAAATTTCCCTTACAACGAGGGGTCACAATATAATATTCTTTTTAAAAATGGCTTTTAAATGAAGCAATATGGCTTCTCTGTGACGCTGAACCAGAACATGCCATTTCCTATATTTCAAAGAGTCGATAATATATTAGCAACAAGATAAGTATTTTTTTGTTAGAAGTTTTAAATGTCAATAAACGTGGTGCTTCTGACGTCGCAGGGCAGCCATGTTGTTTTTTAAACCACTCTTGAAGCGCCTTTTTTAATAAAAAGCTCGATTTGTGACTCTTCGTTGTAAAGGAAATTTAATGGAGAATCAGAATATACACAGGTACAGGTACCCTGTATTAATTTTTAATATATTCGAATTCTCGTTCAAATTTCCTTTAGAACGAGGGGTTACAAGATGACATTTCTTTTAAAAATGGCTTTTAAAAAATCAATATGACTTCTCTGTGACGCTGAACATACCATTTTCTATTTCAAAACATAAAAACTCAACAATATCTTAACAATAAGATAAGCACTTTTTGGTTAGACCTTTTAAATGTCAATAAACTTGAAGTTTTTGACGTCGCAGGGCAGCCATGTTGTTTTAAACGGCTCTTGAAGCGCTATTTTTGAAGCAATTATCTACTTGTGACCCCTCGTTGCAAACGAAATTTAAAGATGCATCAGATTATACGTGGCACCCTGTATATGATTTTAATATATTTGAATTCTCCTTCAAATTTCCTTTTCAACGAGGGGTCACAAGGTGATATTTGTTTAAAAAATGGCGTTTAAAAATATCAATATGGCTTCTCTGTGACGCTGAACATGCCCTTTTCTATTCCAAGAAATCGAAACTCAACAATATATCTATTAACAATAAGAAGTATGTTTTGGTTAGAAGTCTGAAATGTCAATTAACTTGGTGTTTTTGACGTCGCATGGCAGCCATGTTGTTTTACACGGCTCTTGAAGCGCCATTTTTAAAGCAGTGATCTACTTGTGACCCCTTATTCAAAGGGGAATTTAAAGGAGAATCAGAATATATATGACACCATGTATATGATTTTAATATATTCGAATTCTCCTTCAAATTTCCTTTTCAACAAGGGGTCACAAGGTGATATTTGTTTAAAAAATGGTGTTCAAAAAATATCAATATGGCTTCTCTGTGACGCTGAACCTGCCATTTTCTATTTCAAAAAATTGAAACTCAATAATATATTAACAAGATAAGTATTTTTTGGTTAGAAGTCTTAAATGTCAATAAACTTGGTGTTTCTGACGTCGCAGGGCAGCCATATTGATTTTTAAACCGCTCTTGGAGCACCATTTTTAATTTAAAGGACAACTTGTGACCCCTCGTTGAAAAGGAAGAATCAGAATATACAATATATTTTGAATATATCCGAATTTTTCTTAAAATTCCCTTTTCAACGAGGGGTTACAAGATGATATTCTTTTTCAAAATGGCGTTTAAAAGAAACAATATAGCTTCTCTGTGACGCTTTTCTATTTCAAAAAATAAGATAAGATTTTTAGGTTAAAAGCTTAGAATGTCAGCTTGGTGTTTCTGTCGTCGCAGGGCAGCCATGTTTTTTTTAAAGAATACTCTTAAAGCGCCATTTTTAATAAGAATTTCGACTTGTGACTCCTCGTTGAAAAGAAATTTAAAGAAGAATCAGAATATACAATATATTTTGAATATATCCGAATTTTTCTTCAAATTTCCTTTTCAACGAGGGCTTACAAGATGATATTCTTTTTCAAAATGGCGTTTAAAAGAAACAATATGGCTTCTCTGTGATGCTGAACATGCCATTTTCTTTTTCAAAAAATAAGATAAGATTTTTAGGTTAAAAGTTTAGAATGTCAGCTTGGTGTTTCTGACGTCGCAAGGCAGCCATGTTTTTTTTAAGTACACTCTTGAAGCGCCATTTTTAATAAAAAGTTCGACTTGTGACTCTTTGTTGAAAAGGAAATTTAAAGAAGAATCAGAATATACAAATTTTTCTTCAATTTTCCTTTTCAACGAGGGGTTGCAGGATATTCTTTTTCAAAATGGCGTTTAAAAGAAGCAATATGGCTTCTGTGTGACGCTGAACATGCCATTTTCTATGTCAAAACTTTGAAACTCAATTATATATCTATTAACAGTAAGATAAGTATTTTTAGGTTAAAAGTTTAAAATGTCAGCTTGGTGTTTCTGTCGTCACAGGGTAGTCATATTGTTTTTTAAACCGCTCTTGGAGCGCCATTTTTAATTTAAAGGGCGACTTGTGGCCCCTCGTTGAAAAGGAAATTTAAAGAAGAATCAATACATATACAGATTTAATTTTGGCAATTTCGTCTAGCCATTTATGAGATATTTAAGTTCAAAATATAATAATTGAATATAAATTTAGATCTAGATTGCTTTGCAAAACAGACCGAACATTTTGTTTTCGTGGCAATCTTGATCTTGTTCTATATTTTCCTATATGTGTGACAGAGATAGATAAATATTTTTCACATATAAGTAAACTCCAGGGGCGTACTTAAGAAAATTAATTTATAAACACTAGTTGACAAATCTGAAAAACCAATATTTCCATGTTGTAGGGAAAAAAATGCAAATATCTTTAGTCGATACTAATTTTTCCAAAATCAATAGTTTTTGAGTTATTTAGGAAATTAATTTTGAACGATTTATGAGCTTTTCTCAATTTCCCATAAACTAAATGCATGCAATGGCAATGCTGCAAACCTGTCTTCAGTGACTTTCAGATAACGCAACTTTTCTATATTCTCGCCGTTTCGCATAATTCCAATTGTGATACCACGTAATTTGGACAACCTGTATATACATGTACAGTACGTCCACGAATTCCTCATAAAATTTTCTTTATAGGATCTGTAGCTTCTGCTGAAAAACCTCATCGCCTGTCAGTATTTCCTTTAGCTATACAGGGTGTTCAAAAATTTAAAAGCCTGCATTTTTTATAAAAACGCTGGCTTACTTCACATGGAGCTCAACATTTTCATATTCGTTATTTTTTTTACTTTTTGAGCACCCTGTTCAATAGAAAATTTGATCAGAAGAAATAGGATGCATATTATTATTTATTTATTCAAATATTGTAAAAATTATTCGATTGGAAGAAGTTTCTGTGTATCTGGCAACAGTGCGCTGATGACAGTCCCTATTACAAAATAGCGTAGCTTCTCCAAAACCTGCTTTTCGATTTTTCGAATTTTCGATTTTAAGAATATTTTAAAAAAAATTATTACTTTGCGATACATTGACCCATTCTTTGTGTGACCATTTAAACAGTATTAATTATCCTATTTCAGATTGCTTTCTTCGCTCTCGTAGCCCTTGCCTTCGCCTACCCAGGCGGACATGGAGGCGGCTACGGAGGCGGCGACTACGCCACCCCCATCATCCACGGCCATCCCGTAGTGACCCACGTGTTCGAGACCCCCGGACAAGGCTACTTCACCAACTACGCCCCCAAAATCGAAGGACCCCTCGTCACCAGAGGCTTCGGACCCCACATCTACAAGGAAGGCCATCATTAAAACTCCCCATTGAAATAGTCACAGTGTGTTCTCGTCCCTCTTAGTTGTTTTTAAATTGTTTTTGTTGTGATGATCTTAGGTTTAATAAATTATTTAATTTTTTATATAAACATATATTTGTTTCATTTTTTGAATACAAAAAATACGAAGAATCCCCTTTCCTTCGTGTTTTACGAAACACCGAGGAACAATGGCACAATTTGCGTAACACAACACGAATTTCAAATATATAATTACATCTCGATTTAGCAGGTCTTGGGAAACGCAATTGTTAGATTGGCCATTGTCTATAATATTAAGCTGTTGCTTCA
>JAEQML010069084.1:0-17760 GCA_016904865.1 Pissodes strobi | reverse complement strand
CTAAAAATTTCAGAATTTTCCTGTAAAAGTTTTTCTTTTTCAACAGAGTTATCTTGAACATTTAAATTTATGATATTATTCTTTTAATTAAATTTAAACTAATACATGCCTGCCCACCTAAGAGAATCTGGTTTGCCCCCTCTACAAAATGTAACCTTCATAATGTGTCTTTTACATAGCGGCTCGAGGTATGTAACTGATTTTTTTTGTAACATATCGACCTAAAACACTGCACACTTATCAAATCTATGCTATGATATATTTTTGGTATTTTATGGTATTTCCGATCGTCCCTGCAAATATATGTTAAAAAATGGATATTAATTATATATAAAACCACATGATTTAATTCATCAATCAGTGAATCTACCTATGAAGGATCTAATTGCTTAATTAGCCAATTGATTTTAAGAGTTATTTTGATGTTTTTGACTTTCTTAATGGATATAATTAGTTTTCTTGATTTGTTTTAAAGTCTGTATTGTTTTTAATCGTTTTCGGGCAGCGCCTGCGTGTAATATATTATGATCCCTATTGGAGTTGATTTCAACTGGTTTCATTTAATTTTTCAATGTTGTTTCACTTTCTGTTCATATCATTATCCTAATTTGTGCGACTGATTTATTTTAATTCCTAGCAGTACACATTTATGTTAGTTGTGGGACTGTAATAGCACCGATATGCGGCCTTTCCAATATAATCGTTATAATCAACATTACTATGAGTATAGATCTTTATTTTTTAATTGTTACTATTTTTACTATATTAGTTTTTAAGATATTAGGATACAAGATGTATTTTTTGGCTAGGTATTACATGGATGCAGGCTTGGGGTGGCGCCGGGGTGCGGCTGGGGCGGGGGGTAGGCGTTGGTCTTGCAATGGCAGATAATGTTGGGATTGAGCGAGCGGCTGACTTCCGGAGAGCCTCATTTGATAATAGCTTTGGGCATGTGAGCGATTTTGTGGTGGCTCATTTGAACGTACGATCTTTGAATACGGGTTTCGACGAATTTTCTCATTATGTTAGTTCATACCAATTTGATGTATTAGGCCTCTCAGAGACCTGGTTATCACCGCAGTATGAGAATAGCTCTTTTAGGATACCCCAATATAATTTCGTAAGGAGGGATAGAAACGGCAGAGGCGGAGGTGTTGGATTTTATATTAAGAAATCTATTAAATATTCACTTGTTAATTTTGAACGTGTTTCTCCTGATTTCGAATATATTAGCATTAAATTTAAATCTAATAATGAAAATATACTAGCCGTTAGTCTCTATAGATCACCATCCGCTAATCAGGAAAATTTCATTGATACTCTCGAGGATATCTTAGATGTGACTGTACCTATGTATGACAGTGTTATATTGATGGGCGATTTTAATATTGATTTCTTGGGTGATTCTCTAGGTAAACGAAAACTTCAGAATATTTTGGATGTCCATAATTTACATCAAGTAATAAGAGATCCCACTCGTATTAATTTATCTACAGACAGTTCTAGCCTTATTGATGTAATAATTACAACCAGGGATTTCAATCTAATAATGGCAGAATCCGTACCAGTATCAAATTCAGTTACTGATCATAACTTGGTATATGCAGTGCTAGGCATTCCTAAAGTTCAAGATACGCCTAGATTTTTACAGTTTCGTGATTATATAAATATAGATTTGGAACAATTTCAATATGATGCACAACAATTAGAGTGGGATAGAATTTTGTATACAGAAAATATAGATACTAAACTAGGAATTTTTAATCAAAACATATTATATTTAATGAATAAACATGCGCCATTAAGACGAAGTAAAGTTAAAGAAAAGAGCCTCACTCCGTGGATTACGGATAATATTAAATACATGATGCGTCTGAGAGACAAAGCGTATCGAAAATATTTGAAAACTAAAACAGCGGTTCATCTTCAATATTATAGGGAACTTCGAAACTACACTAAGCATGCCATTATTAGAGAAAAAATCTCATATTTTAATCATTTTTCCTCAAAGAAGGGTAAAGATTTTTGGGTAAATGCAAATCAATTAAATTTAACGCGTAGCAAGGCAGATGCCTTACCAAACGATTTATGTGACCCTAATACACTGAATCTATATTTTTCATCTTGCACTCAAGCAATTGATTCTGTTTCGGATGACAAAATTAAGTATTATAATTCTACTAATCACCCTAGTGTTACATCCGAATTTAATTTGGAATTATTGGACGAAGATACTTTACTAAAACATCTTAACAAGATAACTACCTCTGCTGTTGGCGAGGATGCCATTTCTGTTAGAGATCTTCGACTGTGTCTTCCTTATTGTCTGAACTCCCTAATAAATATAGTAAATAGCTGTGTTTTGGAGAGTTATTTTCCGGCCATCTGGAAGAAGGCTGTAATAACACCGCTGGCGAAAGTTCCACATCCTGTGGAATCAAAAGATCTAAGACCCATTAGCATTCTTTCAGCTGTGTCGAAAATCATCGAAAAACATGTTTATTCTCAATTATACAATTATGTGAGCTTGTCAAATATTATACCTGATTGCCAGTCTGGTTTTCGGCCAAATTTTAGTACTGCAACCAGTTTAGTTAATGTTTTAAATGAAATTCGACGTAATGAAGATAAAAAAGAAATCACATGTCTAGCTCTGTTGGACTTTAGTAAGGCCTTTGATACTCTAAACCATAATTTACTGTTAGCTAAGCTTCACTATTATGGCCTTTCGGATAAGTCTGTCAGGTTCTTCTCCCAATATCTTAGAGGCAGATCACATTGCGTTGAGATTAGAGGGGAGTGTGGATTGGTGAAGTCCGGGTATTTGTTGATAAACACAGGTGTGCCCCAGGGCTCAATATTGGGTCCATTATTGTTCTCACTGTATGTTGCTGATATGCATGATTGCATAAAATATTCAAAAATACAACAATATGCCGATGGTTCACAATTATACATATCATTCTCCTTAGACAATATGAATCTTTCCCTGGAACATTTTAACACTGATTTAAATAGTTTGGGCAGCTTTTCTAAGAGTCACAATTTGAAAATAAATGCTACAAAGTCTTCTATTATTTTTTTTAATAACCGTGGAAATAGTGCAAATAGAGTTGCAGAGGATTTCACACCAAAGATTGATGATACTCTTCTGCCTTTAGTTACGGAATCTAAAAATTTGGGCGTCATATTTGACGAATCTCTTTCATTTCAAGCTCACATAAACAGTAAGTTAAAAATTGCATACTTCCGATTAAGGAAGCTTTATAGTTTAAAACAATTCTTGCCTCCTAAAACAAAATATTATTTATGCGACAGTCTTATTTTATCGTTGTTTGATTACGGGGATGTCGTCTACGGAGATTCTCTATCTATGCAAACGTCACATCAAATACAAAAGATTCAGAATTGTTGCATGCGTTTTTCCTTTAACATTCCTTTTAGGAATCATGTTACACCTTATTTAAATAACAATGGTATTTTGAATATGTCAAATCGTAGAAAGTATCATTTATTTAACTTTGTTTATAGTGTATTAAAAAGTGGGCAACCACCTTATCTTAAAGCACAATTTCATTTGTTTCCACATCCCCATTATACGAGGAACATTGACAACTATAGAGTGCCACAACACAAAACAGCAGCCTTTCAAAAATCATTTACATTTATCGCTTCTCATATGTGGAACTCCGTGCCAAATCATGTTAAAGATTTTTCTCCTGGACGCTTTTCCTCATTTATTAAAAAACATCTTTTGGAACATCAGGGCGCAACTGAGTAGAATCTGAATGTTTCATTATGCGGGTATATATGTGTGTATAATCTTTTATTTATTTTTTTGTTGCAATTTTTGGTTGCTTATTACATTATTACATCGAATTTTCGGAGATTATCGGTCGCTCGCTTATCCTCGTGAACGTGAACGTAGATGCAGATTAATATATTGTGTCATTTATTCTGATTCCTCTCCGCCCCGCGCTCCTGGTTGATTCTGTGCGCTACCGGCCTCGTCCCTTGTTGGTATTTAAGTTTATTTTAAGTTTTTACCAAGATTGAATTGGTTACATTTTATGTATTATGGGTTAATAGGGCTGTACCACACTTGCGTACAACTTGTTGTGTGCATGCTGTTATCGGCTGTTTATAGTCGCGGTGCAGTCCTTTTTGTCTAAATGTAATTTATTTTTATTCTGTTCTCAATGTATGGATTATTAAGAGACAAATAAACTTGTTTGAATTTGAATTTGAATTTGAATTTGAAATTTTTGTTAATTAAAATAAACTTATTATTTTATTTGAACGTTTTTCCCTGGGTTATATTCGAGACGTAATTTAATTTTTCATCAATAAAAATTAAATAAAAAAAAAATAATTTATATATTTAAACAAATTGTTGAAACATTTCTTAAAATAAATCGGGTGCTGGCCCTGGCCGCCTGGCAACAGGAGCAGATCAAAGCAATTAATCAAGACCTCGAGAAAGTTCAAACTTGGGGCGACCGAAATTTGGTCCAGTTCAATGCAGGAAAGACCCAAGCAGCCACGTTTACCAAGAGGGCCAGTACGCCGGGCCATGACATCATTATGATAGGATCGACCATTCCTTCATCCTCGCCAATCGGACTGCTGGGTGTCTCGGTCAACAGCAATATGTCTTGGCATGACCACGTTGCTAACATCGCAAAATCAGCCCCCCAGAAGCTTGGTCCGCTATTTCGCAACAAAAAACTCTATACACCGCAGCAGTTGCTCTTGCTCTACAAAGCGCAAATAAGACCGTGCTTAGAATATTGCTCACACATCTGGGGTGCCGCACCAAAGCACACCTTAAAGCTGCTGGGTTCCATTCAGAAGAGAGCTGTACGTCTCGTCGGCGACCCGGAGTTGACCCGGAATCTGGATAGTCTCGAACACCGCAGATATGTGGCCGAGATGTCCCTGTTCTACAGATACCTTCACGGCAGATGTTCCCAGGATTTGGCCCGCTTCATCGCGTCCCCCGGCAACGCCTGCAGATAGTCACGACAGACGGCATGAGCGCACCAGTTCGTCATACAACTGAAAACACCTAGAACATCGATTTACAAGAACTCCTTTGTCTGGCGCACTGTATCACTGTGGAACTCACTCCCAGGACATCTGTTTCCTCCTAATTACAACCTACAACTATTCAAGAACCGTGTTAATCAACATCTTAGGACACACACCGCTCGTCGAGCGCCTTAGGATCTTCCTTTAGCGTGTGTGCCACTGCCATAAAAAAAACCTGTGAATAGCAACATACTTAAATAAATTTTTCGTTTGGATTTATACTTCTTCTTGGTTTCATCAAGTTTGTTTACTATATATCTTATATATTTTGAGTATGGGCAGTCTTTCCATTATTGACATAATATAATCGTATCATATTTAATTTGTCTTCAATGGAATAGCCCATTTTATTCCTGTTAAATGGCAATGATAATGTCAGTACCATCAAGATACCGTAGACACGATTTCACGTTAATTAGCTAGGATAATAATGAATTTCAGATAAGGGACCATTTTGAAGTCGAATAGCTCAAAAACTAGCGGTGCAAGTACAGACATATTATACATGTTTGAAAAGAGAATAATAAAGAGAATCTAAAAATTCAAACATATACAGGGCGTTTGAATTTAAAAAATCAAAATTTGGTACTTCACTCGTTTCTGACTCGCCCTGTATATTCAAAATTCTTTTTTCTAGGAAAGTCCCTAAAATCTATACAACTTTTGTATTTAATTTTTTTTTATCTGCAAAAATAAACCCTGTATAGGGTACGCCCAAAGAATCTTCAGTTTGACTTTTTTATTATTTTATTTCCTTTAATGTACAAAAGTTTGGTGGAACCATATTATTGGGTTTTCCAAATAATAAATTTAGTGATGACATGTGTTAAAACTGGAAGTAGCGAAAAATTTGAATTCAACTAGCTCATCCTGTATAAAAACCATCATCATTTTCAAAGTGCTTTTTAATAGAGTTTTTGGCATAGATTGTCGTAGTAATCGGCTTTTCTAAAAAAAAAACTTAATTTTTTTGACTCAGAAATCGATGTTTTTATATTTTCCCTGAAATAAGGTGACCATATTTTTCCAATGCCAATGCGGGACGCGTAAGGGTAAATGACCGACGACCAGAGGAGGAAGACAGGTTTGGAGAAACATTGAAAAGTATCAATTTTTTATTCGATTATTTCCTTCCTATCAATTTAGACCAATCACTAACAAGGATTCGTATGTCATATTTAATTTTCAAGTGGATAAATTGCATGACAGCACCTGTCGGTAATTTTTCCGGAAAAATGTTTGATAGGTGCTTTCAAAATAAAAAATTGTTGAATTTCTATCTAGTTTTCAGCGAATGACTTTAGCAAAACAATTTCACGTAGCAACCTAAAAACGCTTTTATTTTGAATAAGTTTTTCGCAAAAAAGCAATTTTGTGCAACATGGAGCGTTTTGGATATGTTCCAACGAAGAAATCAATCAAGAAGTAAAAAATAGCGTACCCAGTAAGACAGTAAAGACCAACAGCATTTGGAAGCAGTTTATGAGTTTTTGCTCTGAAAAAAAGTACTGATAAAATTGATAAAAATACAACAGTATCAACTTTGAATTTAATTCTCAAAAACTGGACTTGGAATATGCGTAAAGTCAATGGTGAGGGGTATAAAGAACATTGCGTTAAAATAATGTGGAACATCGGCGCCAAAAAGCTACAGGAAACTTTTTTTGTGGATTACAACACTGTATTTGATCCGTTTCACGATATTGAATTTAAAACATCTCGTGACGCTCGAACCGCAAAAAGAACTCTTCAGAAACAAGAAGATAAAAGAAAAACTTCACTAAAACGCGATGAATACCACAAAATGCTATCTTTATGGGACGAAAATACACGCAGTGGGCTACAACGCAAGGTTTACCTTAAAGCATCAATGAAGCTGGCGTGGAGAGGTGGAGAAGCCTTAAATTGTCTGATGCACTATACTTCAAACCAGAGACAGACAACGATGGAATTAAAACAGGTATGTTTTTCTACTAATTGTTTCTTTTTTGCGGTTTGTTTTTTTTTAATTAGTTAAAAATATGGAAAAAATAATATTTTGACAACCAAGTAATGAAATGTTTTTCTCTTGTTGCAGGAAGAATAGAATACAACCCAGTTTTCAGTAAAGCCGCTCAAGGAGGTGCAAAAAAAATGTGCGCCAGCAAATGGTTAGTTTCAAGCACTAAGCGCCCTGAATTTTGCCCGGTACGCTTGTATTACATGCTTATATCAAAACGTTCAACAAACATCAACACAGATAGGCTGGAACAACAACATGGAACACTCCACATACCTTAGGATGGTTTAAAAATATCCCTGTGGGAAGAAACGAGCTGTCAAAATGGACAAAAGAAGCTGTGGATAGAACTGGTTTAAACACAAAAGATAAAAAAATTACAAACCACTCACTAAGAGCGACAGCTATTAGCAACTTAGCAAAAGCAGCGATCGAAGAGCAACAGATGATAAAAATAACAGGACACAATCGAGCTAGTTCCATAAAACCCTATTTACAAAGGAGTAGTAACCATTACTCAACAATTATAAATGCTTTAAGAAATGGAAGCAAGGATCCTGAAGCATCTTCTTCTCAGGGGCAAATAAACCAAAACACTACTACTGCTGCAACGTCCTCCGAAGGTGATTTGCATTTATCTGAAGTATCAAGCATTATAAAAAATCATAACAATATACCAAACAACACTCCCGTAGTATACAATAACTGCAAATTTTACGTAAATTGTAACTTTAGTAATAGTGCCCAGTAAAATGCTTCGTTCGTTACTTTGATTAATTAAATTATTATATTACTAGTAAATAGGCTTTTTTGTTCAGTAAGGAAATAATCTTGCCAAATATCATTCTTGCATCTAATTTTTCCTATAAAAATATTCAAATAACTCGTTGACAAGTAATTTGTTTGAAACAAAACACTTTAATACAACGCTCATGTTTTGTTTCAAACAAATTACTTGTCAACTCGTTTTTCCAATTTTTTTCGGAAAAATTGGATGCCCTAACCCCCGAAAATAAAAATAAAATACAAACTAAAAACAAAGTTTACAGAATTAAAAATATAATTCTGTAAACTTTGCTAAAAATAACTACAGGGCCTTGGAAATCACAGTGCCGCCATTGGGGACAAGGGGTTTTGATTAGTAAATATTACTGGCATAAATCGATAATGACAAACTGAAAATGCGGGACGCATGAAATGCTGGACAGCTTTTAAAAGAAAAGAACGATCTCGCAAAATGCGGGACGTCTGGCCACCGTATCCTGAAAAGATACTTTTTCAACGTTTTCGAAACATAGAAGTACCTAAAGAGTTTTTGTTTTAGAATTCCCTATCGAGTTGTCGCATGTCGTTGCAGTTTTTCTCTTGGCCAAAATTAAAAGGTACTTGCCCAGAAAATTTCATCAAAATTGTTTAATTGTTCAACAGTATCGTGTATCAAAGCGTGGAAAACCGCATATTAAACGTAATAACTCGTAAGCGGAAAATCTGATGCCAAAAACAGTTTACCGTCGACGACCCCCCAAGTGGTGCCTAAAAATGTGCCAAATCCCAATTTTCCACTCGCAGCCTTGGTTTATGGCAATTGCAACCGTGACTGTTTCTGTCTCTCGCTTGGTTGATGTCGACGACGACTTTTCCCGAATGAGCGTAACGGCTCACTCATACTCACCACCCAGGGAAACGTGTGCTGAACGAGGCTAAAAAGTTTTCACTTAAAAAACCTACAATCTTAATATAAATATTTAAAAATCCATTGATGTGTTCGCAAACCTAAGCAATGCTATGGTTATCATGCTACCGTTATAGAACCTGATCTATCAGACCATCAATCCATTTTATTTATCCGAGCTCTGACCTGCACAGAAGTAACGTTACCGTGGTGAATCTAAAAAAGAGCCCTAACCGTTAAACATATATAATTTTAGTATACAAATTATAAAATCCATAAATATAAAATGCGTGATCACCTGCTGTGTAAAATAATCAATAGTTGCATAACTACAAATAAAACTAGAAAGTTATTACGGTTTGATTAATGCATGCATGGCTTTGGGGGACGAAGGTATGAACTTGGGAGTCTTTTTGATTTAACAAAAGCGTTTGATTGGCGGTTACATGGAACTGTGGTTCAGAAATTTGAGGCTTATAAGGTCAATGTTAATGTTAAAAGCACAGACTTACTACGGTTTTACCTTAAAATCAGAGTGCTAGAAGTCTCTTTAAATCGAGTCAGGTACGGAATACTACAGGGCTCTGTGCGGTTTGTCATTTATCCGAGTGACTTTTCGAAAAGCATTTTAAACGATGTCGTTCTCTTCTTGAACGACAAAGCGCTTCTTAGTGGAGCTAAAAGTTTTGAGCTTCTGAGTTAAGGGGGGCTAATACTGTTCTAAATACTGACAATAATGCCAAATTTCTAAGATGCATACTCGATTCAAAACTTACGAACATGCCAATTCGTTATAACGGAGCTTGCTTTCTGATATGCAATCTCAGAGATATTGTGTCCATACATCTTCTGCTTCGGTTCTATCCATTATTGTAATTTCAATTTATTATATTATGTGGTCCCGTGGTCGAAAACGTTTCAATTTAGGCACATGGAATTATATATAAATTATGATCAGAACTAAAGACAAAATTTAAAAATTCATTAAGAGTGGTTCCATAAAAAAAAATATTACTTTAACCTGTTATTACGTTGTACATATGTAGTGATATGTTGCAAATAGTTTATACATAAATCTCTACACTTTCGTCTTTAACATTTTTTTCCAAAAAAAAAACCGAGTAAGTTCACGGGAGGTAGGTAACATTATACGCGATCATCCCGTGTATACATTTTACATGCTTATCATCAATAGATTAGTTCACCCATATGCAATTGTTCCATTAGATAAAAATTTATCAATTGAACATAATTGCATAATGTGCAACGAATGATGCTATGACGTGTGAGTGAGAATAATAGCTATTCCATACAATTTGTTTTTAACGTTTGGGTAACCCGTATATTTTTTAAGGTCTCATAATTGTCAGCTTCGCGATATTTTCCTTGTTTTTGTGATTATATTGTAACTATATCAGTTGAAAATAACGCTTGTAACATTAAGAATGTTATTCCTTTCATGACACACATAATCCACAAAAACCATCAAAACATTTTGGGAGACCGATGCTGTTTTATTTTTCTTTCGCTGGTCCATAAACTCTTTATAGGCCACTTTATTCTTTACTCTCTGGATTGTTCCGGAAGTAAATTTAACGAGAAAACTTTTGCAGTTTTCGCTATATTCGACGAAGTTAGTCGAATCACTTTCACCTTACATTTTCACAGTTTGTTTATTTAATACGCTACATGGACGACGTGGGAAAAAACTTTGGATACCCTATCCGTTACTTATATATCTGACTATCTAATTTATATATTTACAATATTCCTCAAGTTAATAAAGAAGTTCTGGGTATGATGAAAGATGAGAATACGTTGCTGACTGAAACGTTGCATGAAGGGCCCCCAGGGCCACCCGGCGCCCGGAGATCCGAATGGCCGGGGAATTTACCTTCGGAAAGTTTTGATCCTGGGAACGCCATCATGTCCATATATTCCCTACTTCAAATAGAACAACCTCCGGAAAGTTTTAATTCTGGGAGCGCCATTATTTCCATATATTCCTACTTCAATCCAAAGATTCCTACTTCAAATAGAACAATGCATGGTGCACAATAAAGAGAACTCTCCTCCCAACAGCTGATTTTTGCAACGGGTTCTGAGACGCCATTTACTCGTAATACACACATCAGTTCACGCCGCTGCTTTTTTTTTTTCAAAGTTAAGGTCGTAAAACTGTGGCAATAACAAATCCATAATTCAATAACATTTGTCAAAAAATATAAAAGTTATTGATTATCACAATAGGGTTTACTTTCATTTAGCCCACAGTGTAAATATTATCAAAATAAAATAGCACTTATTTAAATTATATTATTTATATTAGCAGCCCAATTTTTCGATTAATTTTATTGCCACATCATCAACTACAAGGGAATATTACAGGATATAGCACCCCCCTATCTTTTGAAGAAATATACTTAATGTGACATTGAAAACAGAACACAATGTGACTAATGACGCCAACAAAATATCGTAGGTCATCAAGTTCCTTAATGTTATTTGTTGTAAGACCTTACACTTTCTTTATTCCATAATTCGAGGTTGTTTTTAAAAACACCAGATGTTTATTTATACGTTGCTATATGAAATGATCGCAGATACAAACATATAGTGTATTATTAATTTATTAATTACATTAGTATTAGGAATATTATTGCGAATTATAGGTATATAGGTTTTCTAATCTATCGGTAATATTAGAAGGTAATACTAGTGTAGTCTAGGCTAAGGTAACAATTCATCCACTTGAACATTCGAAAAGAATACAAAGAATGTTTTATGTCTGTTCCGATTTCATTTCCAATGTTTTTCAATGGTAAATATCTTATTAAACTGGATTCATTTTTATAAATTATTATACACATATACAATCATTTATATATTTCAAAGCAGATAAATTTAGATATTCAAATGCGTTCAAACCCTGTAGACTAACAATAACACCTCTTGAGTGGGTATTGAGACTATGCTATCTGAATCTTAATTGAACATATTTAAATTATTTAAATACATATTAAATATTTACATTCAGTGGCTTCTAACTAAAAATTAAATTAACATATAATAACTAAAATTTAAAAACTAAGACCTTAGGTTTAGATCACACCTCCGAACATTAAATTCATATTTAGGAAATAAAAAATATAAGGAAGGTAGAATTCATATTTACGAAATATTATACCTTGAACCATTTTAATCGCGAATTATATATCATATAAACATTTATTTATGTATTTATTTATTTATTTCAAACACATACAGAGTTGTAAACTCCACATAGTACAAAACCTAATCACTACAATACATTAATCAGTTAACAATACCATTCTTAATTCTATTCTTGAAGAAGAAATATCAGTATTCTCAAAGCCATACATCGTTATACTTTCTCATTAGTATATCCGAAAAAAACTGGGTACCGTAGTTTGTTCGATGATAAGCTGTTTGGAAGTTTCCTCGACCTTGTAAATTTTTGAGGTATGCGAAAAGCGATTGATGACAGTAACTGACTGCATTCAATCATTAGTTTACACAAAAAACATGCCAGTGAATTTTCTCGGATTTAAAAAGAGGAAAAAGTCAGGATTTTCTTTTATGTTCGGTACACACAAAGAAGAACAAGCCTATACCACTGAACAAGCGGTGCGTGTGCGGAGAAGATGGTGGACGTTGGACTTGAAGCGCTGTAGCTTGTAGTTTTGGGGAAAAATGTTACTTGGAAGTCCATTCCAGACCGAGGCAGTTCTCCAGAAAAAGGAGTCCCGCAACAGCGACGTCCTGGGTGTTCGCAACTGAATCGTATGTTGAGGAGCAGCTTGTGTCTGACGGGTATTTTTGTTTGGCACAACTCTAGGCGGAACCATAAATGCAAGCTCGTTCAAACACCTTCTGTAGTAGTGTCGATAGTAAATGGATAGTGGCGCCACTTAGCTTCGATGTTCAAGACTATCAAGGTCTTTAGTCAACTCTGGGTCATCCACAAGACGGACTACTCTCCTCTGTATGAAGTCCAATATCCTGAGCAAGTGTTTGGATGCCGAGCTCCACACATGGGAACGGTATTCCAGAGATGGTCTTATCTGGGCCTTGTGGGGCAGTAAGAGCTGCTGTGCTCCTGCCTTGGCGGTGTTGGTGACGTAATTAAGCCAAGACATGTTGTTTTCCCCGTTGAGGCCCAGCAAGCTTATGGATGAGGCCAGAGCCCGTGTTTGTCCTGTCATTGATATAATAATAATAATAATAATATATAATATAATATCCTTTATTGTTCGAAGGTCTATATCTCATTGACAAAGCTGTATAAAAAAAGAGATACAAAACAATAATACAAAACAGTTTTAGTATCTACACATGTAAAGTTGATAATAACTCAATAAGTTAGGTAACTCATAAATACAATTTAAATAAAACCTACTCAAATCCATACTCAAAGTTAAAAATGACAGACAGTATCATTATATACATCTACAATATAAAAATATACACATTTACAATACAAAGAAAAATACACTTACAGCCTATCATTGAAATACTCATCAACATCATAATACGCCTTCGCAACTAACAGAGACTTAACGGCACTCTTAAATTTCATATACGTATATTTTCCTTAAATCCAAAGGCAAGTGGTTCCCTTAAAGATAAAAGAGTTATGAACCAAACTAGAGGAAGGTATCGGAAGTCCTATAACATGTGATTACCGTGTGGTATAGGTGGGAGTCTTGTGTACTACATCTCTATATTTCTTATGCATCAGACATGCAGTCTCTAATAATAACAGAATAGGGTTATTTTTTTTTCCTTTCTAAACAAAGGGCGACAAGACTCCCTCACATTAACCTTGCATAGACTCCTAATTGCCCTCTTTTGGATAATAAAGACACTATCAAACAATTGCTTGAAACAAGTTCCCCAGAAGCATACACCAAACCGAAGATGCGACTCTACCAAAGCAAAATATGCCCCTCTAGCTGCATATCCATCCAGTTCACTACAAATAACCTTTATGGCATAGCATCCCCTAGACACTTTGGAGATAAGATGTCTCACATGAGCCTCGAACCTCAACTTATTGTCCAAATATATTCCCAAATACTTTTCTGACTTATAGAAACATTACCCCTAAAGAACATATAATTTGTTTTAGCTACATTTAGACACATTTTATTTGCACCACACCAACTTTTTATTACAGTTAAGTCTCGATTTATAAGGTTCGTAAAATTTTCTTGTTTTCCGCCTCTCCAAAGTATTGTGGCATCATCCGCAAAAATTGTAAACTTTTCAGAAATTTGAATCATTAATGTATAAAAGAAATAATATTGGTCCCAAAACTGACCCCTGCGGGACGCCACATCCCAAGCCCTGCCTTTCAGATAAGGCATCTCCAATGGAGACTGACTGTTTACTATTTGATAGATATGATGCAAACCACGTTAGACTTTTACCCCTAGAATCATCGAGTTCCAGCTTCCGTAACAGTGTTCCATGATCCACACAGTCAAAAGCCTTAGATATATCACAAAAACACCGCCACGGCCGTGTCTCCATCATTAAGTGTCAAATAAAGTTCTTCAAGAAAAGCAAAAACCGCATCATTTATGCCCTTACCCGTTTGAAACCCAAATTGCGAAAAATGCAATATCCCACGAACCTCCAGAAAAGATACCATAACTAGTTTCTCTATGATTTTTTGATAGAGCTGGCAGAAGAGCAATAGGCCGATAGTTTAAGGGGTTATCGTGATCTCCTCCCTTGTGAATAGGTATACATTCGCGACCTTTAAGCTACTTGGAAATGAGCCCGCAGTAAAAGAGCAGTTAATTGCCTCCGCCAACGCTTCAAGGGCAGTATGTGGGAGATTGAGAATTGCCTTGATTGAGATACCATCGTAACCTAGAGCCTTATTAGACCCAATGTCCAGTAGAATCCTCTTAATTTCGTTAGTGGAAGTAGGAGCAAAAAAGAAGGAGTCGGCCACTCCCATTCTATTTAAAATAGTAAGTTTAATGGTAACTCAGGTCATGCGGGGTTTGCTTTTTTTGGGAAGACAGCTACTTGAGTCTTTCCGCTGTTAAACTGGAGATTGTTTTCGTCAACCCATTACACGATGGCGTTCATATCCTCACTGATGACAGCAATCTTATTTTCTCGCTCGCGTTTGGAACGAGCAGTGGTCATTGGAGTCCGCAACATAAATGAAGATATAAGAGTGCTGTCGTCTGCAAAGCTGTAAATAGAATTGTTTATCTTGTCTAAGAGATCGTTGATATAGGACAGGAACAGTGTGGGAGATAATATACACCCTTGAGGAACTCCGGCATTGATTTTAAATTCCTCCGAGAGATGTCCATCAATACCAACTCGGATGCTTCGATTCCTTAAGAAATTGGAAAGCCATAGAAGCAGTGCTGGTGGTAGTCCGTATGCTGTCAATTTGCTTAACAATCTGTCATACCACACCCTATCAAATGCTTTGGATATGGCGAGAGCCACTGCACGAGATTCGCCGTAGCCCTCGATCGCTTTGGTCCTCAAGTAAGTCACGTAAGTTAGGAGATCTCCCGTTGATCTGTGCTTGCGGAAGCCATACTGGCGATCGCTTATATGATGCGTGTCAGTTCGATATATTTTAAGAGCTGTTCGTTGATCAGTTTCTCCATGGCTTTGGACATGATGTTAACTAAGGCAACTGGACGGTAGTTATTTGGAATCGTTTTTTTTTTACCTTTTTTCGGGATTGGTTGCATCTGAGCGCATTTCCAGCTAGAAGGAAAGCATGCAGTTTTGTATGATAGGGAGAAAAGCCTGCATAGTGGAGCTGTTAGTTCAGCAGCACATTTCCTAAGCACTATTGCGGTGGCCTTATTAGTTTCTAGGCTTTTAAGTATCCGCTATCGCGTTGGTGAAATACCAGACCTGGCATTGAGGAATTCACTCTCGGCTCGGGATGGTTGAGGACGTCTTTCCTTGACGATCTACGGTAGAATTTGATGCAACAAGAATGTTCGCTTTTTCTTTGGCCGTTTCCGCTATTGGGCCATCATCTTTGATCATGGGATTGACGACTTTGAGAAACCCTGATTGACAGCTTTAGCATCTGACCAAAAGGAACTTGACCCGTTAGGACAGTTGAGGAGCTTTATCTTGATTTGCTCGTGATATCCCTCCTTGCTGTCGTCAGTGGTCCGCTTACACTGGTTTCTAGTTGTGATGAATATATTTCGATTTTTGGCTGTCGGATCTCGGGGCCATTTGCGGTATGCGGCATTTTCAGCATTGACCGCTCTTGAGTAGTTTTTCCCGAACAATGGTTTACTGTTTGCGATACGTTTCACAAAAGAGGGGATGAAAGCCTCCATACCACCTAGGATAACTTGAGTTATCTCATCAGCAGATTCAGAAGTGTTTTTCTTCCTAAAGCAGACATTTTTTCATGGAAAAGAAAGATAAAACTCGCGAAGATCACGCCACTCTGCAGATTTGTAGTCCTAAGCCTTTCAGGGTACCTGTGGCTCCTGTGTTTTGATAGTAAGTTCACCGGTTGTGGAGATAATATTGTGGTCTGATAAGCCCAACGGAAGTAGAATAGTTACGATGTAGAGGTCAGGATTCGTTGTTAAAAATATCCAGGAGGCTAACAAAGTCTTTTTGGCACTCAGGGATTCTGGTTGGTTCGAAAGCCAGGAATGCTTCCACATCGTCGGAAAATGACCCTGATTAAATGACAATGGCCCTGATAAAAGACAAAGCAACAGAAGTTAAACAATAAACAAAATATGTGAGGTTAGAAGAGTTGAGTTTGCGATGACGCCGACCCGGCCTACTGCGAACGAATTAACACGAAATAAGTGCCTAAAGGTGGCTTTATCTCTGATCGATTTAAGTTCTTAATTATCTAGTTTAAATGAAAATAAAAATCAACACAATAGAGTGGATACAATAATTTCACAAGTAAAATACATCATTGCATTCATTGCATACTTAACAATTCAGGTAAATTCTACCTATTATACATACATCAACTCTATATTTTACGAACCACAATAAGACCGTAAAATTGTAAAAATGGATAAAGGTGACATTTTCGGTTAAGTAAAGGTGAAAAGTTCGGGATATGTTGCATGTCATCAGTATTATTGCTTTCTGTATAAGATGAACTGAAGTTGTATCAGATGCAGCGTGAAGGTTTTATGTGTGATGCCCGTTGTGGATATTATGAATGAAATGATTTGCACTCTTTCCTGTTTCCAGATTCTTTCCACTTTTATTGCGAAGCAGGTATAATTGTATTTTTTGCTGATATTGTTATTTGGTATCGGCACGCATATTAGATGTGTGGTAAAGTTTTAAAAACCCTTTTATTATTTGCACTACTCCCCCTAAAGCACTATCCTAAATTGAATTCTTGTGCAAATATTTGAACAGTAAAGAAGCACGTTCGTGTAGGTATATTAAATAAATGCTCCTTAATGTGAGGAAACTTTTTAAGGATATCATCCAAGGTAGTTGGACGCAACAGCTTGATATTGTCAAACCATATCCAGCAGTTCGTTATTATAGTTTTACGTTTATTTATTTAAAGCAATTTTATTTTATTATTCGATAATCGACGAAAATATATACCTGTTTACTATAATAATCTGATGGGCTTATACGAAAGCAGTGGATAATCTGTCGACGTCATAACTCTCTTATTTCCGTTGGTATCAACACTGGATGAGATAGGACTTCTCGTGTTATGGAAAAGCCACTGTAAACATAACATTTAAACTACGCCACTTAGGAATAATTTAGAAAGCAACAATTCTTGATAAACTTCGAGTGTCGCAACTTACTTTTTATTAGTCAGGTTGTTTATGCGTTTGGGAGCGGTTTTAAGGATAAGATAAGAAGGGAGCTTTTAGTAGTCGACAGTTTAATAATTTGGTGGGTTCACCTTCGTGTTTTTTTTTTAAAGAAGATGTAATTCTAGCTATTACGAATTTATATA
>JAEQML010069083.1:0-17761 GCA_016904865.1 Pissodes strobi | reverse complement strand
AAGAGGGGCTGCATTGTATTAGCTGGCAGGAACGTCAAACTGGTGAGAGCAGTTTGATTACGGGGAGTGACGCCCCCACCATTCCGAGTTGCCACGGGATGTGGCCCATCAAATCCCATCGTCCTCCTCCAGGCTGGAGAGCACCAAAGTACCAAGTCTGGAGCTGATCACTGGGGAGTGATCCAACAAACCCAATTTTTACCCCTGTCAGACTAGGGACCGCCAAAGGAATGAGTCTGAGGCCGATGCTTCGAGTGGAAGCGGCCCTAGGTGGTAGATGCATAAGCCTACTCGCATCGTCCGGTGAAAGACCACCCCACCAGAATTGGGGAGCGCTAAGTGGTTTTCCCAAATCACGTTCCGCTTTCGCGCTGGTGATCCCGGGTTTCACAGTAGGAATATATGGACATGAAGGTGCTTCCATGATCAAAATATTCCGGAGGTAAACTCCCCGGCCATTCGGATCTCCGGGCGCTGGGTGGCCCTGGGAGCCCTTCATTCCGCATTTCACAGACAGCAAAGATACCGAACCAATTTAGAATAGATTTCTGCAACATAAGAGGCCTAAATACAAACATAAATTCGGTACACCAACATCTACGAGCAAATAGACCACACATATTAGCCCTTACAGAAACACAAGTATGTTCTACAACAACAACAGTGAACTACCTCTATCCTGGTTACGACTTACATACCCGATTTAGATATAAGTTCGGAATATGCCTTTTTGTCCGAAGCGACCTTTCATGTCACCGCGAGGAAACACTCGAACCGAACAACCTTGACGTCATGTGGCTCAAGTTCACCGCCCAGGGATTAACCAAGTTTATATGTTGTCTCTATCGCCCTCCGAGCGATAGAGCCTACCAAAGCTTTTTCTCAACACTAGCTACCACTTCTGACTCAATACAGGTCGATCACCCCAGTTCAGAAATAATCGTTCTGGGAGACTTCAATGCCCACAACACCAACTGGCTCAAACATCACAACAAGACCGACAACGAAGGTAGAGAGGCTGAAGCATTTGCCATCAGCTGCTGGCTTACTGAACTTGTAGACGAACCAACTCGAATCTCAGAGAGGGGCGAATTCGCCGCCCTCCTGGATCTTTTTCTGACCACCAATCCTGACCAGTACAAGGTTACAGTTGGTCCGCCATTAGGTACCTCCGACCACAAACTTATTACAACGGTTTGTGAATTGCCACTCATACAGAAGGATCCACCATTGCCTCGCAAAATCTGGCATTACAATTCTGCAAACTGGGACGATCTGAGGCAGTTTTACCTAGATTTTCCTTGGCTCGACGTCTGCTTTGCCACTGACGACCCGTCAGACTGCTGCGAAGAGATCATGCAAGTAATCTCCTCAGGAATGGAAGCATACATCCCAAATTCCATCAAGTTACCATCAAAAGGAAAGCCCTGGTTCGACAAAAGATGCGAAAGAGCTGTAGGAAGGAAACCGCAAGCCTATAAGTACTGGCAACAAAATCATTATTTTATCGAAGCGAGAAACGAGTGCAAGCGTGTGATCGACGAAACTAAAGACAAAAACAATCAAAGGATCAGGAATAAACTTTTGCAATGCCCTAGTGGCTCCAGGAATTTCTGGTCGGTAGCAAAGGCAGTAAGTAACAACTTTACAAAAACGTCTCTCCCACCTTTGACGGACGAACGTGGCATCACGGCGACTACAGCCAAAGAAAAAGCAAACATGCTCGCCAAAATGTTTTCATCGCACTCTACCTTAGACGTGCCCCAAAGCAAGACTCTCCCCACTATACCGAACATCAACACCACCATGGCAGAAGTCAAGTTTTCTCATCGTGATATTCGCAAAATCCTTAAAGAACTAGATACGCAAAAGGCATCAGGACCGGACGGAATACCTGCCATCGTGCTAAAGAACTGCGCCAACGAACTAACACCTGTTTTTTCCAGGCTTTTTTCTCTTTCTTACAGAAAAGGGATTTACCCATCCTCTTGGAAAGTCGCTCGAGTGCAACCTGTTCCAAAAAAAGGCAAGAAAACCACGCCCTCAAACTATCGCCCGATTGCCTTGCTTCCAATAATCTCCAAAGTCACGGAACGTGTAGTCAATCAGCAACTACTCAAGTACCTCGAGAGCAACAGAATAATCAGCGATAATCAATACGGCTTTCGCAAAGAGAGATCGACAGGAGATATATTGGCCTATGTCACTCATATATGGAGTAGGGCAATTGAAAACTACGGAGAGTCTCGAGCGATTGCGTTGGATATTTCAAAGGCATTCAACAGAGTTTGGCATGACGGACTGCTCAACAAACTGCCGTCCTTGGGACTGCCCGCCTCTCTCTGCAGCTGGCTGGCCAGTTTCCTTAAGAACCGATCCCTACATGTTGCAGTCGATGGACACATCTCGGACACATTCACCATAAACGCGGGCGTGCCTCAGGGCGCAATACTTTCACCAACTCTGTTCCTCATCTATATTAATGACCTGCTGATCGAAACGAATAATCCTGTTTACAGTTTTGCAGATGACAGTACCCTTGTCTCCCACTTTAGATCAGAAAAACCCTTACCAGCGACTGAGACTCATCACCGCAGACAGGAGCAGATTACAGCAATTAATCAAGACCTGGAGAAAGTTCAAACTTGGGGCGAACGAAAATTGGTCCAGTTCAATGCAGCAAAGACCCAAGCAGCAACGTTTACTAAGAGGGCCAATACAGCGGGCCCTGACATCATTATGGCAGGATCGACCATTCCTTCATCCTCGTCAATCGGGCTGCTGGGTGTCTCGGTCAACAGCAATATGTCATGGCATGACCATGTTGCTAACATCGCAAAATCAGCCTCCCAGAAGCTTGGTGCGCTATTTCGCAACAAAAAACTCTATACACCGCAGCAGTTGCTCTTGCTGTACAAAGCGCAAATAAGACCGTGCTTAGAATATTGCTCACATATCTGGGGTGCCGCACCAAAGCATACCCTAAAGCTGCTGGATTCCATTCAGAAGAGGGCTGGGCGTCTCGTCGGCGATCCGGAGTTGACCCGGAATCTGGATAGTCTGGAACATCGCAGACATGTGGCCGAGATGTCTCTGTTTTACAGATACTTTCACGGTAGATGTTCCCAGGATTTGGCCCACATAATCCCGCCCCTGGCAACTCCTGTCAGGCAGTCCCGACAGACGGCAGGAGCGCACCAGTTCGTCGTACAACTAGAAACACCTAGAACATCGCTTTACCAGAACTCCTTTGTCTGGCGCACTGCATCACTGTGGAACTCACTTCCAGGACATCTGTTTCCCACTAATTACAACCTACAAATATTCAAGAACCGTGTCAATCAACATCTTCGCACACACATCGCTCGTCGAGCGCCATAGGATCTACCTTTAGTGTGTGTGCCACTACCATAAAAAAAAAAAAAGACGAGATTACTAGAGAACGGTTCGAATAGCTCGTATCGTTAACTGTTGCTTATTACTTATATTCATTTCGATATAATATATTTCAATTCCGAATATATTGTTTGATTCTGTGTAATTGTGCACAGACGACAAATGTAGCAATGTTTTGTCATGCCCTCGTATATTAATAACAGTTTGTTAGGATAATTCAAATCGCAGTGAGCACATTTAATTTTTGTTTACTGATTCATTCGCATTTTTGACTGTAACCCGTTCGCACTCTATTTTATTCTAATAAGTATAGTTAGTTTTAGAAGTTTGAGAGTATTTTCCATTTCAATTTTATTAAGTAAAAAAATAAGGGTTACAAGTGTCATATTTATTCATAATACTACAGTTTAGTATTATACACATTTAGTTTGCTTTTATACGAGAGATTCTGTTTTTATATATTTAAGGTAACCGGATATTTATGTATATTTGAAATTTTGGCATATAATCTTATATGGACTCACCCCCTGATTCGCTTCTTCCGATGAATATTGCCCCCTTTTTTCGCCTCCTTTGCGAGCAAGACGTATCACTAACACTTCACTATACTAGAAATACGATTTCTAGGCATTTTTCTTTTTAAAACCAAAAGAAAGAACCGATTTACGGATTCTTGCTTGTCACCGACCGGTACAAAATTGTAATGACGCATCAAGGCGATGAGTTCGAGCGGCTAGCCAGGGTCGGCTGAATCACCATGTTTTTAGATAACTTCTTTTAAAATTGTACCGATTGGGAAAAAGTTGTATACTACAAAGTGTAAAGAGGGATGGCGGAGATGCGAAGGATAATTAAAACAACCTCTGTAACAAACAGGATTGACGAAAACAGCCATAAAGAAATTGAAATAACTAAAATTAACAAAATGTATCCAAATACATTGCGAAGGTATTTAGAATTCAGAGAAAATACAATGTAAAGTTGTGTCAACATTTACATGAAATAAATGCATATACAATTTTCAATAAGTTTTCATATTGTTGCATATAAGTATGTTTAAATAAATCGATAATTGAATTATTATGAAAAATGCTTTTGATAGATTATTTATTATAGGTCAAACATATCTTTGTCATATTATATCACAATCATGTGAAGTTAAAATAAACAATTGACGTATTTGGAATATATTTCTGTATGGTGATGTCAAAAAAGATCTATATTACTTTTACAGCAACTAGGGAAATCGTTCACAAGTTTTAGACATACATGACTATTTCAAAACTTAAAATAGCTATATTTTCTACAATCATGAAGATATCAACAACTAAAAAGTGCTATTCCTAAAAATGAGGTATTTTGCAATACACCCTCAGCCACCTCTGAGGCACTACGCTCTTCTCGCTTAAAATCTTAAATACCACTACCTTACTTGTGACACCTCACTGAGAAGCTTTTCAAAAATGTTTTTCAGCTATACCAAAATTAATGATATTTAAGTACAAAATTTTGAGAAAAGATTTTAAAACTGTCTTTACAAAATTTGACAGGGAAAATTGGAAAATAAACGTAAATGATGACACAGGATGACAAGATGTAGATATGTTCTATATTGTTATAAAGGATTCATGTTTACCTCGCAATTGATTGCCTATTGCCTATTTCTAAACGCATACCAAATTGTAGAAATATAACACCTCACAAGCAAATTAATTATTTTACTAAAAAACACCTCATTATTATAAACAGACCACTAAACAGGAATTATAAGATATGACAATCTTATCAAAGTCTATTCAAAACTTGACAATTTTGCGATAGCTTTTTACTGTTATTTACATTTACTATAACCATTTTAATTTTTAGATTTGTTCGTTCTTGACGACACGACGCCGACGCGACGGGGACAGAATTGTTCCTCGAAACGTCGACCGTTTTCCAGTTTTCTTTAGGTTTTTCAGCTTCGTTAGGGTCACTAAACTAGCACTTCTGCTGTTTACACCCTGGAGCCAGAACCGAAGAGGCTCTAAGAATTTAAAAACATTGGTGGAGCCATAGGCAATCAATTGCAAGGTAAAGGATAAGAAGCTTAAATTAAAACACTATTGCTAAAGCTCTCTATTTTGTGCAATCACTTATCCTCTAGGGCTAAGGTAATCCTTTAAAAGAAGCCAATTGGGTTTTGTAACCTAGTGGTTTATTGCAACCCCATAAAAAGAAGTTCATAGGAGTAAGGTCAGATGATCTTGGCGGCTACTCAGTTGTACCTTTTCCGCCAATCCACTGGATAATTTCGGTCCAACCATTCTCTCGTCACAGCATAATGTGGGGGCGCACCAGCTGGCTAGAAGTGTAAAAGATCTTCGTCCATATTTATATTGTCTTGTTTTTCTCTTTGGTCTTTAGCTTCATGAACAATCGTGGGCTTTATAGTTCGTTTGAGCATTTCAGCATAAACTTGGTCTGTTAAATTACCTTCAATAGAAAAAAAAATTATGATATTGTCTCCCAGTATTCCCACCCAAATATTGACTCTATGGGGATACTGAGTGTGTCCCTCTGTAAAAGGATGTTGATTGACGTCACTCCAGTAGCGACAGTTCTGTTTATTCATTAAATGTATGCATTTTCATTATTTTCCTAACAGATTATCTGGATGTACAAATGTTTTGAAATCATTCATATCGCAAAGTAAACACACCTCATTACATTAATAGGTACTTGATTACAGGTTATTTGAACTAAACAAGCTCAGGATGTACCAAAATTATTTAAGTATACTTACATTTGATTTATGGATATTGGTAGTAGTTTCCAGGGTTCTTAATCTTATCTGAGGGATTTCCTCAATTATATTTAGCGCTCATAATCATAATTTTCCATAGGCCTTACTTGCCCTCGAGCACATTGAAAGGATCCATATTCCAGCAAGTTTCTATGTAACCGGACAAATACTTTCCAATGTGGAAGCCTTTGTATGGCATTCAATGTGGAAGCCTTTGTATGGCATTCATCAATAATTCATCTATAATCTCATTATAGCCGTCCGTCGCGTCGATTGCAAGTTCTCCATAAACTGAGCTTGACGCGACTTTAAACCGTTATTTCCATCTCATATTTTCTGTGTAAGCTGGAGTTTACAGGGGCTTGCCTTGTTTAATTCATTAAACTCAGCAGAAGCCTAGTAGCTTTAAAAGTTTTTAGTATTCGGGGACGGATACCCGAAGTTACCACCTGAAATGTCTGAGACGGGTAACGAATTGTCGCAGATTTCTTTAAATTCAGAGATGAGTGAGCGCACGCAATCAAGAATCGAAGTATAGAATAAAAAAACAGGTACAGGGTGATCCCCTATAATGTCGCCCCCCTTTAACTTTTTTATTTGAAGTGTCTCAAAAAAATTAAAAGTATGGTTATGTAGGTACTGAAAAATACTTTTTTTCTGTGTATAAAAAATATTGGAAAAATTATTAGTATACAGGGAAAAACAAAAAGTAAATTTTTTTTCAATGGAACACCCTATATATTAATTTATTTTTCGATTCCTCGTAAAATTCTAAGCATATTTTATGTATGATGTTATACCTCTAGAGCTAGTAGTTTCACAGCTATAAACAGTTGAAAGTCGGCACTTTGGCTACTTTTTACCTTGGCAGCAAGAAGATCATTAGAGATGGAGTAAAATGAATTTCACATTCCTATCTTAACTTTCCAAGAGCTATCTGTTGGTGCTAACTGATAGTCCCTACCGAGGTACCAGATTTGGTACTCATGGTACCGCCTGCCAGTTAGTACCGTCAGATAGCTCTTGAAAAGTTAAGA
This sequence comes from Pissodes strobi, assembly GCA_016904865.1. NCBI lineage: Eukaryota > Metazoa > Arthropoda > Insecta > Coleoptera > Curculionidae > Pissodes > Pissodes strobi. The sequence goes on along the minus strand of JAEQML010069083.1, from coordinate 10,543 downwards.
TAGGAATGTGAAATTCATTTTACTCCATCTCTAATGATCTTCTTGCTACCAAGGTGAAAAAGTTACCGATTTCAACTGTTCATAGCGGTGAAACTACTAACTCTAGAGGTATAACATCATACATAAAATATGCTTAGAATTTTACGAGGAATCGAAAAATAAATTCATATATAGGGTGATCCATTGAAAAAAAATTAACTTTTTGTTTTTCCCTGTATACTGATCTTTTTTCCAAAATTTTTTTACACGCAGAAAAAAACTATTTTTCAGTACCTACATAACCATACTTTTATTTTTTTTGGGACACTTAAAATAAAAAAGTTAAAGGGGGCCGACATTATAGGGGATCACCCTGTACAGGCAGTGTAAACTTCGTAGACTCGACCCGCTAGCGGAGCTAGCCGACTTCGACCAAAACATAACGATGTGATACAATGTACTGTTAGCCAAATGAAAGAACCTGTATGAACAGAATGCAGGCCAAAAATGTCCTCGCATATTTAGATGCTGCCACATTTTTTTCCCAGTAATTTATTTCTGTTTCCTATAGTGAATTTACATATTAGAATTTTCTACTTGAATACTTAATTTTGTTACTTTCCTTAATACTACTATCTTCTATTATTTACTATATTATTTACACAAGCAAATCTGGAATAATTATACTATTTATATTTTGTTCGCCTTCAAGCTATTTAAAATGCGCGAAAACAGGCAACAGTGCAGTGGCGGATCCAGGATTTTTGTCAGGGGGGGGCGCACGTTTGTGGGGCTCTGCCACTCCATTCTCCACCCCAAAATTTTGGGGTGCCACGCCCAAATTTTAAAAAAACGCCTCGGTCAAAACTTTACACAGATGAGACAACAATGCTGCACTAACTGCAGTCATTTATTATATAAATTATTATATACTAAAAAAACAAATGTAGTTTGTAAGTAACCGGGAACAAGATCTGGTTACGTAACCTTCATGAGTTTTAACACAAATACTAAATAAATTAAACATTCAATAAAACAATACGTGCAAACAAATTTATCGTAAACGCTTGAACATATTATAAAACACTATTTTAAATCATACTGCAAAGTTAAGTTTCTTTTTCCCTTTGCAAAATCTTGGATAGATTCTAGATACAACTTCATTGATCGATATGTATAAAAATGCTAAGCCATTTAGTCTATCTTCAGGTATAATAGATCGAAGGTAGGTCTTTAAAAGTCTCAAAGTTGAGAAACTTCTTTCGGTAGTAGCAACAGAAACAGGAAGAGAATAAATAATTGTTAGCGCATTATAGATGTTTGGAAAGTCACTTTTATTACACATTTGCAAAGCTGTTAAAGCGTCATCACACTTACTATTTATAATTTCGTGTTTAAACAATGTAAATTCCACGATAAACACTGTATGCGAAGGATTGTTTAAAACAGAGCTAAATGTCTCTATAATTTTTGACACCGTATCTGATATTTTCTGCGGGTCGTATTTTTCAAGGGTTATTAGAATACTTAAATCTAACAAAAAAAACGCTCATTAAACCTTCTGAAAACCATCCATCAGTTAGGACAATATCTAAAATTGGTATAAAAATAACTCTTTTCCAATAGTTTTCTGGTAACAGGTTATCTTTATCTGAAAAAGTATCACTGTGTGTTTGTGTTGAGACTAGCCGGGGTATTTGCATCTCTATGTCAAGCTCTATGGTTCATTTTCAGCTTTTTTAAATATACGAAGTTTGAAATAAGAATCCAAGTTCGCTCTTTTTTAATGGAGAGAGTCAACTAAAATTTTTAACTTTGACTTAACCGACTATATCAATGTTCTTAGTCTGCAAATATTTACGATATGGTAAGGTAAGTGCAAATATATCTGCTAATGAATATACAGTCACAAACAGATTTTAGAAGAATACCTGCTTTACCAGAAGAAGTAGGTACTATAATCCGATCCCGATATGTCTTTCAAAGCTTTTTCTATAAGAGGCAAGTCCGTCTGAAATTGTAAGATATAGTCATGAGCCTCTATCCATCTTGTCTGACAGGGCTTAATAATTTACGTTTTAGATATTTTTTTAACACAAAATTTCTTTTGAACGAAGCTTGAAAAAAGTTACGATTTCTTGAATAATATCCGTTTTATGTTTAACACTTCTTACTGTAAGAGATTTCGGTAGAGAAAGGTTAAGAGCGCGATTAAAGCAAGGAGAAATAATAGCATAGCAGAATAGTAATTAAACGACAGTATCAACAAAGGTGTATAATTGGATTTATTTAAAACCGCTTAAATTAGAATATATCTAGACAGACAGTTATTGCTATTTTTTTCTAAAGGGCGGCATAAAACAATTTTAATTTTAATAAACTTTTAACGTTCAGGGGGGGGCGCGCGCCCCCCGCGCCCCTCCCCTGGATCCGCCCCTGCAACAGTGCGACGTTTACTTCATTTTTAGCGGGGAGGCAGTTTCCTGATTGGTGGCAGGATATATCAAATACACTTTGACCCTAGACAAACACTTAATTTTTTTACATATTTTAAAATTTCGGCAGCGACTTGGACATCTTGCCTGTTCATCCGAATATGTTCCACAGTAGTGCAGTGCGCCTCACAAAGGAGTTCTTGTAAAGAGATGTTCTAGGTTTTTCCAGTTGTACGATGAACAGGTGCGCTCTTGCCGTCTATCGTGACTGTTTGGCAGGGGCGGGATAAGGCGGGCCAAATCCTGCGAACATCTGCCGTAAAAGTATCTGTAAAACAGGGACTTCCCGGCCACATGTTTGCGGTGTTTCAGACTATCCAGATTTCGGGTCAACTCCGGGTCGCCGACGAGACGCACAACTCTCTTCTGAACAGAATGCAGTAGCTTTAGAGTGTGCTCTGGTGCGGCACCCCAGATGTGTGAACAATATTCTAAGCACGGTCTTATTTGCGCTTTGTAGAGCAAGTGCAACTGCTGCGGTGTATACAGTTTTTGTTGCGAAATAGCGTACCAAGCTTCTGGGAGGTTGATTTTTTGCGATGCTAGCAACGTGGTCATGCCAGGACATATTGCTGTTGATCGAGACACTCAGTAGTCCGATTGAATAAAGATGAAGGGATGGTCGATTCTGCCATAGTGATATCATGGCCCGTCGTATAGGCCCTCTTCGTAAACGTGGCTGCTTGGCTGTTTTTTCAATGTGCATTTGCATTCATTCATCGGAATAAAAGAGACATTCATTCAATTACACTATTCCTTTGTATGTATATATTCGTCAAATATTTCACTTCATACATGCCCCTCCGCTCGCTCCGGGGGCGCAACCAAACAAGCCTAACCCAAACAAACCCAAGACATGCCCAAAAGAAGAAAAACAAACTAAAACATATTTGCATCTTCGACTGACAATTTTTTTTGATGCCTTGGGTTGGTTTGGGTTAGTTTTGTTTGGTTGCGCCCACGGAGCGACCGAAGCGACCGGAGGATCATGCGTGAAGTGGAATATTAAATATACTTAAATAGTAAACAAACATTGTTATTTTCCAAAAGAAAATGTGCAACTTTTGGAAAAATTGTGTAAGGCCCGCGGTGTCGGTTACCAAAATTTCAATATTTTCACGTTACAATTTCAATATTTTCACGTTACACCTGGGAAAGAGTCGTAGTGGAAGTTTGTCCTTCTAGGGCAATTTAGGCTCAAACGCGGATATACTTTCGGCTCAAATAAGGCGGATCCTCCGATATTTTTGGCTTCAACTTCTCTATTATAATAAGACACCCCTTTTTCTAGCGAAAAAAAAAGAAAATTTGCAAAATCGACACAACGTATATGTCACCAAACTCTTAACTTGATATCTTTGAAGATTTTTAACCTTTCTAATATTTTTCTTGCATTTGGTGATTTATTTTATGCGGTTAACTAATTTCCATATGTTCGGATACCTCTCTTAACTCGATTCTAAATTAAAGTTTTTATTTCAAAGCAATTCTGAACGTGCTATAAAGAGCGTTTTGAAACATACTTGCTTCAATATTGCCTAACTTTAAATACAAAAATTGAACGCTAGAGATTTTTTTTCCAAGTTAAGCGACATCATCGATAATGTAGATACAAAACCTTCGGGAAACGAACTCTACTTATTACTACAACCAAAGAATATTCTATTCGTAGTATGATTGTCTTTGCTACAACATATTTATGTAATACATACAACAAATATCTTAGAGTTCTAGCCTTATTATAAAAATGAGATATTATTATTATATGGCATATTTTGTACTATAAGACTGTAATATATAAAAAAAAACTGTAATTAATTTTGACGTCTTAAACTAATCAATATTATCAATAAAAATATTGTAAGAATAACCTCGTGCGCCTATCAGAAGGCAAGATTTTTTACGTGCTAGTTTTCTGCCCCTTCAGTCGTCGTTAAGGTTCACTCGCTTGGCGCACTATATCATGTCTTTACAATCCAGAAAATTGCCTTTGAGATCTCATTTAGTGCAATAGCTAGATTCTGTGCTTGTGATACGGCGACCCGGGTCCGATTCCCGCGGTGGGTGAGATATGTTTTTAGCATTAAAAATGCTCTTGTGACCACTTTTATGGAAACTTAATAAGGATGTCCTGACCTCGACCAGCGCATACGGATAATATTGGATTTCGTGACCTCGACATTATGAAATTCCGAAACTGAATCGGCGCGGTTAACGCTCAGTAAATAAAATATCTTGCTTGTGATAAGACGTAACGGATACTTTGACGACGCTGACGGACGGTGTGGTGTGGGTTATTCTAAATATTTGAATAATATTGTTGAATAAGATAAGTTAGTGGTAACGTGATTTAAATCTAAATTTAGACCGTAAAGATTAAAATGCAATATTTTTATTACTTATTAGAAGCTCGATTAGAAGATACAGGGTGATTCTCAAAATATGTCGATTTTATAACATAGTATCTGTAAAAAATGTGAAATTTGACAGTTTCGCTATTTAGGAACCGATTTGAGTGAAATTTTATAAGTGGACTAGGAAGAATAAATGTTAAAAATGTCAAATTTGACAGTTTCCCTATTTATGAACCGAATTAGATTAGGGAAGATAAAAGGAAAATATTCTATGGCGTACTTAGTACCTATCTATCAAAAATGTAAAACCAGACAGTTTCCTTATTTATTGATTTGAATAAACTTTCAAAATGATATAGGGTGAATTTCAAAATATGTCGATTTTAGAAAAATATTTTTAACCGAGTATCTGTTAAAAATGTCCAAGTTGGCAGTTTTGCTATTTATGAACTGATTAAAATAATAATAATTTTATGAAATTATTTAATTTTACTAGCAAAAATTTAAAAAATAATTTTTTAACATAATAACTGTTTAAAATGTCAAATTTTCAGTTTCGCTATTTATGAACCGAATTAGATTATAGGGAAAATAAAACGAAAATATTTTTTATAATTAGATTAAGGAAAATAAAAGAAACACAAGTTTTGACATATGTAGTACCTGTCAAAAATGTTAAATTTGACTGTTTCGTTATTTATGAACCGATTTGAATGAAATTATTTAATTGGACTAGGAAAATAAAAAAAAATTATTTTATGAAATTATTTAATTGTAACTAGAAAAAATGACCTTCATCATTCGTAAAACGCATTTTGTAAACACAAAAATTGCTCAAAATAAAGCGAAACTATTGACAACTATTGACAATTTGTGGAAGAATTATTTATATTTTCATTTGTTTTCTTTCCATGGCCTGCTTCTATTAATTGTCTACCCATGAGAGGCTTCAGCAATGCATAGAGCGTAATGGCCAGAATTTCGGGCATTTGCGGGGGCACTACGAACCTTCCTTTTTTAAATCGGTCCTTTTCAGGGCCACAACTTTTATAAATGAGAAAATTCGAGATAAATATAGTAAAAAAAAATAATTAAGGGATTTTCGTAAGTAATAAATTTTTTTGCCTATATTTTGGGTTAGGAACAAGATATCGAGATGCGGTTTTCGTGAGCTTGTTTAGCCATTATTTAGCTACTTTTTCGTGGGAAAGATCATATCAATGCATTTAATTTTTTTGAGAAAATTAACCATTACTGTCGGAATGTCGAAAATAACCCTCTAGCTGCGACATGTGAAACTAACGAAATTTTATATAATACAACATTTGTAGCCCAAGAATAGCTCCTTTGAACTAACTTAAGTTTGTTAAAATCGGCTTAGTCGTTTCGCAGAGACAGGGTGTTATTTAAAAAAAAATTAATACCTCCCCACCACTTTATTTTTAGAGATACAGCAAAATGCATTAAACAAAAAAGTTTTACATTATCCTCAACTTCAAATATGTGGAACCTTTTTATTAGGTTAATATAGCGGAATTCACAGAAACATCACTTTTTTAGATTCAAGATTGCAGTTACGCCCCCTACTGGTCATTTTAGAAACTTGAAAATATTTTCCAGGTTTTTCTCTTGATTGTTTTAGTAATTACATTTTTTGCCGCAAGTCTCTACGATGGATAGTTTCCCAGATACAGTACCTCGTATTCTTAGTTGGCCACTCTGTACATACACATACAGGGTGTTCGAAAAATAGACGGAGATATTTAAGATGGTGATTCCTTGTTAAAAAATATGAAAAAAAGTTTTTATAAACATGGGTCCGGAAATGCAGAGTTTTCAAGATACAGGGTTTCAAACTTTTTAAATAAAATCGGTTTTTTATTAATATCTTAAATATCCTTTTACTTATTCTGTTGAAATTTTGTAGTGTTTTCTGTAATAATAAGCGGCTCATTTAGCCTTAATTAGATTAAAAATATAAAGTCCAGTGGCATCTCGGGGGCGTCATACCGAATATTCTCGACAAAAAAATGCGCGCCACTGACTTTTTAAAACTTTTTATATATTTTTCGTATTAAGCAACTAAAAATACAACAGTTTGGTTTTTGAATTGTTTTCGTACCTGGCTTAGTTTTCGAGAAAAAAAAATAAAAACCAGTTTATTACATTTCCAAACTTTTTTTAATCGGTTTTTTATTAATATCTTAAATATCCATTTGACCGATTCTGTTGAAATTTAGCAGTCTTGTTTGTAATAATATGGGGCTCATTTAGCCTTAATAAAAACACAAATATGAAGTCCAGTGGCGTCTCGGGAGGCATCATACCGAATATTATTGACAAAAAAGTGTGCGCCACTGATTTTTTTAAACATTTTATATTTTTTTCGCATCAAGCAACTTAAACAACAACATTTTTGCTTCTAGAAATGCTTTTCCATTTACTTCGTTTTCGAGAAAAAAAAAAATAAAAACCAGTTTATTACATTTCCAAGTTTAAAAAAAAAAATAGTTTTTTAATAATATCTTAAATATCCATTGACCCATTCTGTTGAAATTACGTGTATAATTCTTTTTTAAAAGAACTGACGCGCAAATGTCAAACCGTCATGCAGAAATGAATATTTATTTTCCAAGGCACTTGGATTGATAAACCAATTTTGTCCAGTGACATGCAAAAAACGGTTTTTATTTTTTTTTCTCGAAAACTAACTGAGATAGGAAAAAAATACAAGAGGCAAAAGAGTTGCATTTTTAGATGCTTAATCAAACAAAAAATATTAAAGTTACAAAAAAGGCAGTGGCCTACATTTTTTTGATAATAATATTCGCTAAGGTGCCCCCCGGGACACCATTGGACTTAATAATTTTAATATATTTAGGGCTAAATTAGCCTCTCAACAGAATCGAGTAAACATTTTTAAGACATTAATAATTCCATTTTTTATTTAACATCCTGTATCTTGAAAACTCTGCATTTTCGGACCCATATGTTTATAGAAACTTTTTTTCATATTTCTTAACAAGGAATCACCCTCTAAAATATCTCCGTCTATTTTTCGAACACCCTGTATAGAAACTTAGGTGTACTTCCTGATGATTATTTACCAACAATTGATGTAATAGCAAGGTTCGATAAACTTTTTGATAATTTTAATTCATATTAGTTTCATATGAATTCAAAATATTAAAAAGTTTGTCGAACCTTGCTATTACATCAATTGTTGGTAAAGAACCATGAGGAAATACACCTAAGTTTCTATATGTGTACATCCCACTAGCAACACTGCTTAATACTTGGACAGCCAACTTCACTTTCACATTCAAATAAATATAAAAACGTCTTCCGAGGATTAAATTACCAGTTAGACTTTTTAGAATGAAATGTGGATATAAATATATAACGAAAAGGGCAATGACGTGACAGCAAAATGCAAGTTTCGAGCGGGTTGGATAATACCGATAAAAAGCCTTCAAATTCTATGGGAACGTCTAGCTAAAGCTGGATTTAAGTACATCAAAACTAGACGCATAAATCAAGACTGTTTGGAAAACTATTTTGGGGGTATTCGGCAACAAAGTGGTAATTGCATAAATCCTACCCCAATCCAATTTGAGAGAGCATTCAGAGAGCTGTTTTCTCAAAACTGTTTACATTCAGATTTTATGAATTGCGAAGATGATTTAGGCGTCCTAATCTCTCAGATACGAAACATAAATGTAGTATTAGAAAAAAGTAATGAAATGGCACCAAATGAAGAAGTAGCTATTACTCTTCCCGATTATGATTATCGTCGCGAAGTTATTACTGTTCAAAATGCTTTTAGTTATGTATCGGGTTATCTGCTGAAAAAAGGCTTACAAATACATAAGTGCGACACTTGTGTATCTTTCTCGAAAGCAAGAGAAACTCTAGATAATACCTACATTACTATTCACACACTTTAAAGCATACGACACCGTGAGCAATTATTTTGGAAAGTTAAGTTCACCGAATGAAGCATTCATCTATTATGTATACCAATTAGAAAAAATATTAGTAAAATATTTTGATGAAATATTTTTAAAATATGATTTGGCCAAAACATATCTTAAAGAAATGAACTCCTTGCCTTTTAACCATCCATGTTCGGACTTCCCTTCATTTTATATTGTAAAACTTTTCATTAGATTGAGACTGTTTTATACCATTAAATACGCAAACAGAAATCTTAAGAGTTAGAGGAAAAATGAAAGGACCCATAGAAAAGTAACTATTTTATACCAGCTCTATCCTAATTAATAATTAATAAATAAAATAAAAATAATTGAATTTTATTTATTTCATTTTAGAATTTTATTAAAATTACGGAAATTCACTTTCAGAAATCAAGATATGTGTTTCAGTTTTTGGTTTAATTACTTTTCCGATAAAACTTTTTAACGCAATATTATTAAAACACTTACCAAAAAAATTAAAATAAGAACCATAATATTTTACATATAATCTATAATATTAAATGTATTAACAAGTCGAAACCCTCGACCAATAATCAGTTATTTGTATAATATTGAAATATAAAATACCACGCATGGCCCTCCGCTCGCTTCGGAAGCGCATCTAACAGAAACTAACCCATGGCATGCCCAAAAACAGACTTTACCTATTATACTAGCATATACTAGCTAGTGACTAAACGGTCTGTACCCATTTTCAATGAAGAAAATTCATGTGTAATAAATATAAACCTTTTCGGTCTGGAGCCGAAATTTCCTATCAAAACATTTGACCCCGTATTACTATCCGAGTATAACAAACCAACACTATCAAGTACCTGAGGCAATATCGGGCTGAAAGGCCGCTGAGCCTCGAGCTGTCTGTTGCAGTCGGCCAAGGTCACGAAAAGGCAGTATAAGGAAAATATTAAAGGATTCGTAGCTGTTCTTTATTAATCTGTGGTAATGATATAATGACAGACCTGCGCCAATAACGCCTTGAAGGTTTTAGATAATTATTTAATAGCCAGTCGCATCAAAGTATTTAATATTTAGTTTAATATTACGCTAATATAGTATTACTCCATCTGAACAGAAGAACAGATATAATTTAATCCGATATTAATCGGTTATAAATTTAATAATCGTCTCTAATTCATTGACATTGTATTTATTTTTGCTTTGATCATCAAAATCGAAATATAGACAATGGGTCCAGACACAAAATATTGCTCGACATGCCTGCATGAATGTAAAATCGGTGCTACAATGAAAGATTTAAAATTGGTAAACAATCGCAAAATAGTAATTTTATACATCTCTGCTTGACATTCATTCAATTGTATTTACACAATCAAAGTAAGATCGATAGATATCAGCGTGTAGGCATTTTCGCTTAGAATCGAATATTATGTTGCCGAATATGTTTCCTTTCCTACCTACCAAATCATTGAAGCACAATGGATACTTTACAAATTCATTATCCTGTCGATTATTTTCGAAACTCCCAGTTCTATGCGCTCAGTAAAAAATACATGTAATATATCAGTTTATATAATATGTTTATGTTATATCAGTATATTTGTCGTTTGAAAATAAGAGATTTGAGTTTTACGTTTTGTTTCTTTTGTTACACTTTCCTGTATAATAAATAAAACCACCCTGAACAAATATATTAATTTTCTTATTTTTACTTAAGAATCGAAATTGGAAACTGCCAGAGAATGTAAAGTAGGTGGCA
>JAEQML010069082.1:0-17761 GCA_016904865.1 Pissodes strobi | reverse complement strand
CAAATTCATTGAAAAAATATATCGACATGCACAAATATTTTAGCAGCTCTCGTAATATCACTGCGCATGGTTATGATGTCACAGCCGCCTGCACACTTCTGTCCCCAACCGCTTACACATTTCCGTCCCATTTGCCAAGATTACTCTCATACCACCGCGTAAGAAGTTTCCACATAAAAAATTGTACAATTTTATTATTCGACATTTCATTGAAGCAAATTTATTAATCATGTCACAAAAGTCCATTGTTTGGACCAGTTCTGATTCAATGGCTAAAATGGGTAGGTCTGTTACCTTTTGTCGACTTAAAGTGCTTCTCATATGGTTTTCCACTTAGTGTTTTTTACGCTGTTGTCGCTGTTACTTCCTTGGAGTTTTTTTTCGAAAATTTATGAACACTTTGACTTCCTTTGCGGTGATTTGATTAATTTGAAAGGATATACCGATTTTTGTTTTTAAACTACAAGCACTAAGGTTTTTTGGAGTTCGGAACTCGGAACGCCACGCCGACAAAGATGTCTACTGAATTTTTTGCATCAATTGACTACCACATAGACATAACAAGAGTTATATAGTAAAATCTAAATATTATCACCTTAATAAGGCGAGGCGGTGAAAATTAATTGGGACATTGGGATATTTTAGGGTATCGGGCGTCGCGCCGGACCGCAGCACGGCGCCCTCACTGCCTAGACGCCTGTAGGCTATAGCCTAATTAGCTGTGTGGGTAATACGGCCCTGGTTATTAACAATTAGTCTTGTTATGGCGTCCTATATTGAATTTTTGAATCACATCTTGTTTGTCACATGTAACGTCATCAAAAATGAGCACCTAATTTGGTATTCCTTTGGTATTAGATATATCTTATGTGCTAATATGATAAGTGAATGTAACATTGCTGAAAACCGTTCATGAAGGCTTTTAAGGGAAATTGCAATAAAAACTTAAAAAAACTGTGCTTGAGGCAAGAGCAAACCTTAATTACTGATGGTGGCGGGTATTTCAAATAGGCATTATTAACCTTTTTAAACGATTTTATTTAGCTTGACCTGTTTGTTATTTATTTATTTGTTTGGGTCAAATTTTGTAGTTGAAATTTTACCCCCTTCCTGTTGACAGATTGATCTGATATTTGACACACACCTTTAGTTCTGATGACAATGCAATTTAATACATTCTGTGTTATTGTAAATCCAAGATGGCCGCCGCTAGAAAATGAGGGATTACATATTTTTTCACAACCCCCTCAATATGGGTATAAAATGAAAGGGCTTGACTAGCAGAATACTGTACACGACAAATTTCAAATCTAAGATGGTTGCCGGCACAAAGTGTCAGATTTCATATTTGCTTCAATATTTCTAATCTCATATTTGTTTCAATATGGGTAATGGGTATCAAATGAAAGGGCTTTATAAGTAGAACACAGTGCATGGCGGATCATAGTGTTTAGACAGTCTATACCTACATTAAAGTTGAAATCTAGGCATCTAATCAAAACGAAGAACTTTTTTGTTGAAAAATGGCTTGAAAGAAGAAAGACCGGTAAGGATTACTACCAATTTCGTATTCTAGGTGTTGCTACTAGGTTTCAGCGCAACGATTACCTGTTTTACGCTCTTTCAATGTTTGAGTACTATCGGGTCAAGTCAACCATTGCAGCATGTGCTAGAAGAGCGGTAGGTGAAAATGGCAATCGAGTAGTTGTTTGAGGAAGGACAAGCATACGTGGCTCTGAGTCAAGTAAAGTCTTTGTAAGGATTATGTATTGAGGAGTTAGATTGCAACAAATTGTCAGGAAAGAAACCTTGTAATAATGAGGCACTAAATGAACTAAATAGAATGAGAAATATTAAGTAACGAAATAAAAACTAAAAACTTGAAAATAAAATAAGTAAAAAAAAATTGCAAGTTAAACGGTTTTATTGAAAATAATACTAATACTAAATAATAATAATAATGAAAGCTAAAAAAAATAATTCGTTAGGTCCTAGATACTAGGCATCACACCTCCTCATCAATCTAGAGCATTGATCAGACAAAAAAATAAAATCGTGGGGCGTAGCGTAACCTGCTTAAATATGTAAATATTACTTATAACGATATGAGCGGTTGACTATTGATAGAAATTTCACGCGCCCCACGATTTTATTCTTTTGTCTGATCAATGCCCTAGATTGATGAGGAGAGTGGTGTGATGACTATTACCTAGGACCTAACGAATTATTTTTAGTGTTATTATTATTTAGTAATAGTATTATTTTCAATAAAACCGCTTAACTTAATTTTTTTTTTACTTATTTTATATTAACTTTGTTTCTGAAGGATTCAGGGTTGTCGCCGTAGTGTTCTTTTTAAAATTCATAGATATAAATAAACCTCAAATATTAAAGCTCCATGCATTAATTTGCCCTCCGCTTGTTTCGCTCGCTCTGGTGTCATAGCCATCAAAAACTAATCCAAGGCATTGTTTATGGCAATGTCCAAGGCATGCTCAAAATCAACTTTTTATAAATACTTGCCTTCAAGGACTGAACAAATACTGCGGCAACAACCCTGAACCGTACAGAAAGCAGGTTCATAAAAGGTTAATATTGTCTGTTTAAAATACCCGCCACCACCAGTAAGGAAATCTGATCAATCGGAGTACGCTATTTCGTATCGCGCACGGCAATATCACGAACCAGCACAATTTGGTCAATAATTACCACCACACATGATTATTTCTTTCAAAATCCAAACTTCGTTCTTCTCGCAAAAACGAAACGGTTAGCATTACTTGTTACTCTACTTTTCGAAAATAGAATAGTGTTTTTGTTGATTACCTACGATTAAATGAGTCATTCACGTTCTTTTTTTTAATGTTAAATAGCTGCACTAATATTGCTGTTCGAAGATCTTATTTTTCAAGACTACATCCTCGCCCTTTTACCTTTTACTAAATCATTGTTTAGATGAAACCAAAAGACAATATTTTATATTGATAAATGAAATATTTACAAAATTACGTGCAGTCTTAATTTTACCATTTAGGAGTATGTTTGCTTCTTCCAGAGATATACGTACAGTGTGAGTTTTCTTCTTCATGGTTTAGAACTACCCCAACAGGCTTGGTACATATTTGACTATTTAGAGACATATTTCTGGTAAATTTTTAATTATCCTTAAAATAAATCATCATAAGCCCAAACAGTGACGAAGCCTAAAGTATAAACAAATATAAACCTTAAATAGAAAAACGACGAAAACAGGAACAGGCAGTCTCTAATGTCAATTGTTAATTAATAATCGCATGTAACCTAAGTCACGTCGCGTCGTGTTCAAATCGATGACATTATAACAACTTCCTTTATAAAGGATGAATCACATTATCAGACATTAGCCATACGTCATAGACCGTGACCAACCCTACTGGTTTCCGAATTCCGAAATGCTTGGCGAAGAAAATGAGTACAATCTTACAAAAGCGTAAACTGAAAAGAGAATACCATAGCTTACATGTACTAGTGGGTAATGAAAAAAAGTATTGCCATTATTGCAGCATGTCCATCCCGTTTTTTAGTTATAAGTTTTACTACTTGCTCGATAAAAATATCTGGTGCAAATAGAAATATCAAAAATGTAGTTAATTTCACATTATCCATTTTGTTCCTGTAGTTTCAGAAGAACATACATTACAGACATAAATCCGAAAAAAACATTCTTTCTAAGAAAGCGTGTCCGTTCTGCCGTGGTCGACACGAGCCTTTGCTGTACAATAATTGTCGATTAGGTATAATTAAGTTTTCTTTTCAGTCAAACTCGTTTTTAAAAACAAATTAAATTTAATTTCCAAAGTACAAGATTTGACAAGAGAAAATGCGACTAAAGGTCGATGACAAATGCTGCTCGTTGTTCCGGTTTCATATTTATAGGATTTATCAATTGGAACAACAAAGTGAAAGAATGCGACATAAAATGGATTCTCAAGTTTTCCTTAATATAACTCCTGCCTCATTAAAAAAGGACAAATGGGGTTGCTTAAAGTTTTCCAGCTTTCGGCAATTCCATTTGAACCGTGATATTAAATAAATTTGCAAACAAATCATAGTATTGCTCAAAATATATATATACATTTTTATATTAGTCTAAATTTCAATCTAAACTAAATAAACTCCCCTTCTCGGAGATCCTAGCACCATTTTAACATAGGGGTTAATTTATACAAAAATAATTTTATAGCATTCGCGTAAATATAAAACTGACCTTTATGGAATCTTTTTATTAATAATAATTTTAAATGGTTAAGTAAGGGTTTTAAAGCTACATATTGACGTTTTACATGTTTATTTATTTTGGTTTTATCACCGATCTTATACAGAAGGTCACTTTTATTTTTATTTTTTAAAATTGGGTCATCTGAGTTAGGTTCATCCTCTCTATTTTTATTATGCTTAGACAATATATCTCGTTTTTCGGTTTGATCAATGAAAAGATTTTCGTTTAGTGTTTTAAATGATTCACTTCAAGGACTGAAAAAATACTGCGGCAACAACCCTGAACTGTACAGAAAGCAGGTTCATAAAAGGTTAATATTGTCTGTTTAAAATACCCGCCACCACCAGTAAGGAAATCTGATCAATCGGAGTACGCTATTTCGTATCGCGCACGGCAATCATTATATATTCTGTGATTATTTTCGGATTTGATTTTTCAATTGGAATAGAGTAATTTATGTCTCCTTTAATTATTTGAAAAGGTGTATGATTAGTTAAAGAGTGTGTATACTGTTGTTATAATTAAGTATTACGATGCTCATAAGTTGTCGAATTGTTTTGCTTTGGTTAGATAATTTTAAGGCTGTTGTTGTACCTTATCTTAAGGTAGAATGAAGTCTTTTAATGGGGCTATTAGAGTTCGGAGAATGCTGAGTAGTATAGTGAAATTCGATCCTATGAAGAGTACATAGTTGCTGCATATTGACATTTTTGAATTCGGTATCATTATCCGAAGTTATTTTTTGGGGAATACCATGGTTACTAAAGAAATTTATTAGTTGGGTAATTGTTTCGAGTGAGTTAGCGCTTGATATGAGAACTGCTTGTGCAAATTTCGAAAAGCTATCAATTATAGTCAAAAAAATTTCGCTATCAATAGTATAGGCATGAATATAAATATGTTCAAAAGGTCTTGATCCTATAGGTGTGGGTTTGAATATTATTTTATATGGTTTTCTTTCATATTTACTGATGGTACAAATTCCACAAGCCTTAACGTAGTAGTGTACGTCTTTCTCAATAGTAGGTCAATAGAATTTTTTCTTAATGGACGCTACGTTTTCAGTAATTCCTCGATGCGATGTTTTCGTTTCATGATATAGTTTTATTTTTTCTTTGCGGATATCGGGTTCTACTATGTCCTCTACTAAACTGTTAGAAATTAGTAATATATATCCCTTGTTATCAAAATTATCTTTTAATATGTTAAAAATTATTGGTTCTAGGGAATGGTTCTTAAAATAAAGACAATAAGTGCTGGACGGCATATATTCTTTGATTAATTTGACGACACCTTGTGGATTCGGATTATTTGGAATAAAAAACTTAATTCTCTTTTTATCATCAAATATCTGAGTTATAATTTTATGATATTCATTGTTAGATGAGTAACGGTATATAATTTGTTTAGCGAATAAATTCAAATGTTTTTTCGTATATTGCGCTCCTAAAATGGGATTTTCCTGTGAAGTATGAATTGTTTGATTATCTGTGTTAGCTATTGTATCTTGATTAGAGTATCTAGCAGGTCTTATTATATGTTGAGGAACTATATTTATTTTCGGTAATTTCTTTTTATCTAATTCAACCGTATTAGATTACATTCCGTAATTGGTATATTCTGATTGATTCGTAATGAAATTTTGGAAAAAATAGGTTTTTTTTTGATTTCCTTAATATTCGTCCACTCGATCTTTCCCTAAATAATTTTCAAATTCTTTTATCCAAGACTTGTCGGGTTTGGTACTGGTGGTTTGATGAGTTTGATCAATGGCGTTTACATTTGCATGGTTATTTCTTATTGGAATCCTAGACAGAGCATCTGCATTTGCGGACAGTTTCAATCTCCATCTAACTAACTTAGAGTTAGGCTCTTTCTTTGAAAATAACCACTGTAACGGTTTGTGATCAGAAAGTAAGGTAAATTTTTGTCCAAACAAATAAGGACGAAAAGTTTTTGTTGCTCAGACAATGGCTTGCAATTCTTTTTCTATAGTTGCATAATTGCATGTAACAGCACTGCTCCGATGGCAAAATTGCTTGCATCAGTGTTTAACAGAAAAGGTTTGTTGAAGTCGGGAGGCTGCAGTATTGGGTCATTCATGAGTAACTGTTTACATGTTTGAAAGGCATTTAAAAATTCTTTGTCATGGATAATTTTTTTATCTTTCTTCAAACAATTTGTCATGGGCTTTGTTATTTTGGCAAAAGAAGTTCTGTCTTTTTCATAAATTCAGATTTATCTAGTTGGATTTTTAGATTATATTGATTTAATCTTTGAAATACTTGACGAATATTATTTATATGTTCCTGCAGAGAACTGGAGTAAATAATAATGTCGTCCATATAGACTAAGCAGATATTATTTTGTAGGCCTGAAAGGAGGCTATCCCTTACGCGTTGGAAAGTGGCAGGCGCATTTTTCAAACCAAAGGGCATTCTATTAAATTCAAAATCACCGTTTTCTACGTTAAAAGCTGTCTTCGCAATCGAGTCTTGATGCATTTCAACTTGATGAGAGCCTGAGGCAAGATCCAGTGTTGTAAAATAGTTAGATCGTCGGAGCCTGTCAAGAAGGTCGGATATCGATCTTCTATCGTTTGTAAAATACCTGGCTCCTTAAAATGCCTCTGCTTTATCACACTCAGGAATTTTGTAAAGTATTCCGCTAGCACTTAATACAAACGAACTTTTAATTACCACGTTCTAGAGCAAAATTTTTACTGGTACTAATTACGAGCAGGCTTTGCGTATCCTACCGACTGCGCCAATTAAGTTTTCTTTTCAGTCGAACTCTTTTTTAAAAACAAACTAAATTTAATTTCAAAAGTACAAGTTTTGACAAGAGAAAATCTAAGACATATTGCTGAGACTAAAGATCGATGACAAATGCTGCTCGTTGTTGTTCCGGTTTCATATTTATATTTTTTATCATTTGATACAAGAGAGAGAGAGAGAGAGATACATTACCAATGCAGTAGCAGTGAAGGCGGACACGACAGGCGACGGCGATGCCGGTCAGTGGCGGCTATCATGGCAGCGGCGCTCTGTAGGAAGCAGTGTGGGTCGGGTCTCAGCTGGGCGGCTTAGATTGGCGGTATTGGCAGCGGTCCTTAGAGGTCTGGTCGTTAGGTGGGAACCTCGCGCGCACGATTCACGGCAAGTGTCGCGGCATTCTACCCGTACGGCTCGAGATTCTCGGAAAATGCAAAACCGTTTTCCCGGCTTTCCGCGAAGGTATATTTTATAGAACTAGATTCAGAGTATTTAATTTAGATTTTACGAAAAAGAATGACGTCAATAGCCCGTAAAATAAGAACGTCAAGAGTTTACAAGGATACAGCATTGAGCATTTGCTTCTATGTCAGTGGTGTCATTAACTATTAATAGAAGTTTCGGATTCATCATGACTCCCCTAAACGGAAGTTCCTGCTTCCCCAACAATATTTTTTTTTATTTGCCTGCCAACAAACATGACCAACAATATAAACGCTGTTTAAAAGAGCTGGCTTAAAGCCAAGAATGTACTGTATACCAAGATGTCTAAAACAAGCGTGCCTATTTTCGCCCATCTTCCTGATCATCATTTAAAATTATTATGTGGGAAGTAAGTCTGTTTCTCTGTAAGACCTCCCTCTTTTCATCCTCCTTCTGCAAAAGGGGTTTTCAGACGGGACATAACAATATTGTGCACATGATTCATACCGCAGTCTGGTTTTAGAAAACACCTCGGAATACACAAATACTAAATGAGTACTAACTGTTTACTGCACCAAAACGCAGCAATACTAGACTAAAATCCACAAGATGCAATAAATGTAATAAAAACGGAACCAGAAACCTGGCCAAGTCAGCCAAGCCAATAACTGAAAAGGGCGCCAAAAATGCAATGAAAAATCTACAACGGCCGAGACGTATATCCTAATACCGAATAACTGCTGTCAACTGCCAATATTTAATAACCACATTGTTTTCTTAGTTAATGAGATAATAACTTAATTTATTCTTAATACATGATTCATCACTATATAGTAATTATAAAGTAAATGAAACACCCTATACAGGGTGTTTCAAAAAGCATGCGCCAACGCTCGGCTGGAGATTCGTCATACAAAAATAAGAAAAAAAGTTGATATAAACGTAGGTCCAAAAATGCTTAGTTTTCAAAAAAAAAACTGCTTGTTTAAAATATCTTAAATATCCTTTGCCCGATTTTGTTGAAATTTAGCAGCGTTATTTATAGTGATAAGGGGCTAATTTTTCTTTAACTAGATTAAAATTGTCAAGTTCAGTGGCGTCCCCGAAGGCACCTTAACGAATATTAATGACGAAAAAAATGTACGCCACTGACTTTTTGCAATTTTTATATTTTTTTATGATTAAACCACTAAAATTTTTTTTTATCTCTTGAGTTCTTTTCATATCTTACCTCGTTTTCGAAAGAAAAAATAAAAACCATATTGTTGCATATCCCTGGACAACAAAAACATGCACCAACGCTCGGCGAGAGATTGACCATCCAAAAATACTAGAAAAAGTTCTAATAAACATTGGTTCACAAAAGCTTAGTTTTTGAAATACAGGATGTTAAGAAAAATCCTAAAAATTAAAAATCGTTTTAGAGATATTTGGTTGAAACTTTGATAAAATTATGTGATGCATAGATGGTAATTTTTCACCCAACTAAATTACAATTTTTTCCAACAGATTTATATAATTGTAAAATAATGTGTGACCCGGAACTAAACACAAACTACTTCTTATTACTTTTTGATAAATCAAGCCGTTTTGGAGAAAATTGACAAATGCTATTTTTATGAACATTTATTTTTTGAACCCTTTAATAAACAATAAACTTATTTCTAAAAAAAATTATCACTAAAGAAAATGATGAAAATGACCACCATCAGCTTCATTACAGGCCTGTAGCTAAGGATTTTCGCACTCTGCTACAAACTTGGCGATTTTCTTTAATTCTTTGAAATCCTTTGCATTCATTCATTGCATTAGTTATTATCTTGTATGAACAGGCGTTTTATACACAATTTCTTTCAAATGCCATCAGGAATAAGAATCCAAAGGATTTATATCGGGTGAACGAGGTGGCCAACCAACAGGACCTCCACGTTTCATTTAAGATAAGCTCGAACATCAGCTGCAAAATGTGGCGGTGCCCCATCATGCTGGAACCACATGCGGCCTCCTACATGCAAGGGAATCAATTCCGGCAAATCGTTAACGATAAAATTTTAATAGGACTCATGGCTAAGCCTATTAGGTAAAACAACTGGCCCAATTATTTCATTATCAATGATGTCGGCCCATATGTAGATGGAAAATTGATATTTTGAATTGGCTACTTTCAATAAATTTGGATTCTCGTCAGCCCAAGTGTGTAAATTGAGAAAATTTATTATACCTTTTCTGGTAAATGATGCTGATCAGTGAATAGTACAATTTGTGAAAACTTTCTATCGTGCTTTAACTTCCTCAGAAACCATTGGCAAAATTCATTCCTGGGAACAAAATCCCTAGGCAACAACTCTTGAACTCCTGTAAAATGGTAAGTCGTCAATTGTTGCTCCTGTAGAGTCCTTAAGACAGAGGATGCTAATATATTTCCCAACTCATTTGCAACAATTCTTGTACTTGTAGTTGGCTCAGTTGAAAATAGCTTCTTTAACTTGAACGCTACGTCGCGGTATCTTCTGCGTCCAGAACCAGATTTGGCTGGTTTTAGAGAACCGGTTTACGGTAAACGACGAAGTAAATTTTCAAATATGGACTTATGCTGAAGTTTTCTTTGAGGCAATTTTCGATGATAAATTCTTACTGCTTCGTGTGCATTTTGCTTCGCTTCACCATAAACTAAGAGCATGTCGGTCAATTCATGTAAAGATTAATTTGTAAAAGTCATATTTGCACCACCGAAAAATTAGCTTTAACAACAAAAATATCTCTAGTTACAAACAAGAATATCAAATTTATTTATTTGTCAATAGATCATAATCTGTCAATCTTTTATTTTTTCCAAAACTTACTTATTTCTTTCGCATGCATGGCAAAAAGGTACAAGTTAGGCGTTTTGTCAATTTTCGTGCAATAATGTGGTTTTTATCATTTCTTTCGAAAACGAGGTAAGATAGGAAAACAACTCAAGAGACAAAAAAAATAATTTTTACTGGCTTAATCATAAAAAAAAATATCAAAATTGCAAAAAAGTCAGTGGCGTACATTTTTTTCGACAATAATATTCGTTAAGGTGCCTTAGGGGACGCCACTGGACTTCACAATTTTAATCTTGTTAAAGAAAAATTAACCCCTTATCACTATAAATAACGCTGCCAAATTTCAACAAAATCGGAAAAAGCATATTTAAGATATTTTAAAAAAGCCGTTTTTTTTCAAATGTTCAACTCCAGCAGAACGTTGGCGCATGTTTTTTAAAACACCCTGTATTTATCAGCTATGTTGTGGTTTGGAACCGTCGCCGTCGCCGTCGGGAAAACGCACTGAAACAGAGTTTTATCC
Source organism: Pissodes strobi (assembly GCA_016904865.1). Classification (NCBI taxonomy): domain Eukaryota; kingdom Metazoa; phylum Arthropoda; class Insecta; order Coleoptera; family Curculionidae; genus Pissodes; species Pissodes strobi. The sequence continues at coordinate 6,973 of JAEQML010069082.1, read as the reverse complement.
ACAATACCGAAACAGAATTTTGCACTCGACGCGCGTTTCGCGAACCATCATCAGGAGGTTACTAAAACTGTTCAGTTTTGATCATCCCCTGATGATGCTATCGAGTGCAAAATTCTGTTTCGATATTGGTCAGTATAAGCAATTACTTTTTAAACTATTTCTGACCATAAAGGAGGGGGTGGTAATTAACTTCAGAATTGATCTCTTTAATTAGCGGAGTGTATTACCATAGGCTGGTGGGATTTTATTTATAGGGTGTGAATTGTAACTAGGGTTGCCAAGTGCCCTCCTTTCGGGAGGACAGTCCTCCTTTAAAACGTTGAGTCCTCCTTTCTCCCTTTGCACCGAAATGTCCTCCTTTTCCACTATTATCATATTATTGCAAAAAAATAATAAATAAAAATAATAAAATAGCAATTCAATCTCAAGTCATGTTACTACTTCTGTTAAAAGATTTTTCGTGCTCAAATAGTAGCTCCCTACCATTTGAAATTTCACACAGCGGCCTCTGCGTGGCGTCAAATAATGATATTTGATGCAGTACAGTATGTACAGTATAGATGTCTCTCTATTCTATTCTACATTCGAATTTATGTTCCGTGAACCGGTGTTTCCCAAGAATCCTAAAGCAAGCGTTTCGCCGCCTTTCTAACCTTTGCATTTCGACCATTATTTTTGAGTACCTATTCAAACGTGTTATATTTTTATCCTGGAAGTCTGGGAGTGAGTGACAGGCTGCGATTAGTGATTACTGTTTGAGTTTCGTTTCAAAAGTAGGTTATATGGATTCGAATTAGTAAGTCGCTTTTACTAAAGTTATTTTATAGGTTAAATATGGAGCAGTCATCATCATCGCATAATAAAAGTAAAAAAGTTAGACGTTCCAGTTATTTTAATGATGCTTGGCTCAAAGAATTTTCATGGTTGAAAAAGTATCCTTTTCAAATGAGTGAAAATAAAAAAGCTACTCAAGTCTATTGCCTGATTTGCAGATCACATTTTGGTGTGGAATATAAGGGTTACACTGCAATTACTAATCACGAAAAAACGGCTAGCCATCGTTCAATGAACCAAGCGGCTTCGACGAGCAAATCCATTACAAATTTTTTTTGCAAAACTGGCACGGACGAAGAGAATTCTGTAATTGCCGTAGAAGTGGCCAACATATATCATTGTGTTAAACATAATATGTCTTATAGTTCATTAGACTGCGGACTAAAATTAAATGCTGAAACTTTTTTTGATTGTAAAATAGCACAAAAAATCTCTTGTGGAAGAACAAAAGCGACCGCTATAGTTGAAAATGTTTTAGCACCATACATTCTTGAAAATATTATAATTAATTTAAAATCACAGGAAATTTTTTTCGCTTTACAAACCGTCGCGTCAAATAAAAAAAATAGAAAATTTTTTCCTATTTGTATTCAGTATTTCGATAAAAATGGAATTCAAAACGTGCTACTAGATTTTATAGAAAACAATGATGAAACTAGCGAAAGTATGTTCAAAATGGTGCAAACGTCGTTAGAGCGTTTGCAATTAGATTTTTCGCATATTACGGCTTTAAACGCGGATAACACGAATTCAAACTATGGGAAACACCATTCTCTATTTAAATTTATGCTTGATAAAAATAAAAACATATTTAAAGCTAATTGTCATGCACACTTAATTCATAACAGTCTAAAGAAATCATTAGGCAATCTGAATTTAGATATAGAAAATATCATATTAAAAATATATTCTCATTTTTCCAATTCAGCAAAACGTAGAGAAAAATTTGCCGAATTTTGTGATTTTACGGAAACTGAATTCAAGGAAATTTTAAGGCATGTAACGACTCGATGGCTCTCAATGGCGCCTGCTGTTGACAGGATTGTGTTATTGTGGGATGCTTTAAAATCGTACTTTTTATCTTCGCAAGATGATGTGCCTAAGGTAGTTAAAGCTGCCCTGCTAATTAACAATAACGAAATTTCGGAAAAGGTGCTCATTTATTTAAATTTCTTGTCGCATATCTTAAAACTTTTTCAAGAAACTGTTTTAAAATTGGAGTCAAACCAAACAACTGTTTTGAATATATTTGAAGTTTTGGATTCATTTTGCAAAAAAATGTCAGATAGATTAAATAAAAACTTTTTTGGTTTTAAGGTTATGGAATTACTGAAAAATTTACCTGAGCATGAAAAGGTAAATATTGAGTCTGACTTTAGTAATTTTTTAAAGACTTCTTTAAACTATTGTAGGGACAGATGCGAACGGGTTTTCTCAGTAATGAATTCTAAATGGCGAGAAGAACGAAATAAAGCTTCAAAAGATTTAATTAAAAGTGAACTCATAATTTTCTTCAATCAGCCCGAAAAATGCGTTGAATTTTACAAAAAAATTAAACAAAATGATGCACTTTTATCATTGGCAAAATCAGAAAAAAAATATAAATTTTTATTTCCTTAATTCAGTATCCACCTGGGATGTGTTTATTTATTAAGTTATAAGATATCGAAATCATAGTTCATATTTGTTGCTATTCATGAAAGAAATGTATTTTTCATTCAATCCGTTTCTCATGCAATATATGTATATATACTTTTTAAAACAATTTTTTTTGCTCAAACCCCACTTCCCCCCCCCCCCCTTAGCTTAATTAAAATCTCGCTTCAACAGAAAAAGTCCTCCCTTTGCCCATGGAAAACTTGGCAACCCTATGCTAAACTAAACAAAAAAAATTGTTACTTCACTACTATGTACAAAGTTTATTGTTTATCGATATTCCATATATTAAATGTATGTGTTTATCGTACTCTGGGGTTACTGGGAATTCCCGAAATAGGCATCTCACTCCACATCAGCTGCACAGTGTATTTCGTCTATAATTTGACAAAGGGCAATGTAGAAAAACGAATTTTAGGATGAGCTATATTAGGAAGAAAGATATCGATTTTTTGGAACTCTCGATATTTAGTGTAGAGTTAAGAGTTCGTCGATTTTTAATCAAATAATATATAGGTCCTGATCGATTTTTACTAATTTACTATTATAAGAAATGTACCAGAAATATTGAAAATGTACTCTGGTACAAACGGTGTCATAATGTACCAGATCTGTACAATTGTACCAGCTCTGGCAACGCTGTATCAAAGTTGACTGTCAAAGTCAACATATTTTATATCTTATTTTAGTTTAGGTTAAACATTAAGTAACAGGAACACAATAACACAAATAAACAATCATTTTTATGTAATCTTTAATCTCTGTTTGCAAACTAACAATTTTCAGGACTTACAAAAATTATAATTTGCAGCTGCATTCATGTAATATATCTTTTTTTCAGTATTCTCTTAGACACCGCTAGAGATCTTTTATTTAATGAAGTCCTATGTAGTCCTTGGCCACATCCCAATATTTACAATCTCTATGCCTTTTGATGAACACTGACTAGATATCTACTAAGGTTAACCAAATGCGATATGGATAACTGTATACAAAATGAATGAATTTTCTGTTAAAAGTTTGGCAATTCTAGAATCTCAACCACAACTACAGCCTTTGGTGTTGGGGCCCATTTTGCTGATTTCAATAAGTATGTAGGTTGCATTGTACAATGACCACCTTTATATGTTAGAAAAACTTATTGTCGATGATTTATATTATATATATGTCATTCTATTATTATAGAGGTTATAATATTATGTGACTGGCAGACTCGGTTAAATGTGTGTACATATATTATTATGTTACAACACATTTTTAAATCCAATCATATTAAATTTTGTCTTCTTTGTACTGTACCCTCAGCTGTAGAATATACAAAATTTTTGGTCCCATAAAGGTAAGTTGTAATTGGAGCCTACTGTATATTTTTTGGTAAAATTGATCCAGATTTGATTTGTTAGTAATTATGTTAGGTCTGCTTTTGTAATTACGAGAATTTCAATCCTTTTATACTCAATGTCATCAATGAATCGACATGTTGGTTAGCTTTTCATGTCTACAACGACAATAACCGATTAGTAGAGCAATCTAGAATAAGAAAATTAGGTATTGTAGAAACACAAATTTTATTGCAACATACAACATAACTTTATTAATAAACTCTAAATTCTATATCATCGAATTATGAGATTTTTGGTTTTTTAGATTCATAGCCTTGCGATGTATTTTAATGTATTTATTAAATTTTTGATAAACCGATATTCTGCAAATTATTGAACTCTTGTTTTTAATTTTACTCATTGCATCAAAGTAAGGAATGATCATGATACAATAAACGGAAGGTATGATACCTAACCGTCTCAAATTCGTTCGCTTCGCGCATTGACGTCATTGCGTGATTGGCTTCTATTGAAATGCATACGTTTATAGGCACATAATCATTATGGTTTACCTATTTTCTCTATTTTTTAAGAAAATTTGTGTCCTGGGTAAAATTAAAAATTAATTATTACATATTAATACTATAAAAATACTAATAAAAAAAAATATATTCAACATAACTTTTATGATGAATGGATCAAAATAGTTGTATTAAAAACAGCATCTTTTGAGAAACATAATAAACTTTTACTTTTATCTAAAAAACGTTTATTGAGTATTGGCCAATCGACAACAAAAAAAAGGAAATCGATAATAATATTTTTTCTTAAATAATAATTTTAGTCATCTTTCTTTTTTTAGAAATTGTTAAATTTATCAAATCCTGATGGTAGCAAGACCATTAGAGATGGAGTAAAATTAATTTCACATTCCTATCTTAACTTTTCAAGAGCTATCTGACGGTACTAATTAGCAGGTGGTACCATGAGTACAAAATCTGGTACATCGGTAGGTACCACTGGCAGGTGGTACCATGGGTACCAAATCTGGTACCACGGTAGGTACCATTGGCAAGTGGTACCATGGGTACCAAATCTGGTACCTCTGTAGGTACCATCAGTTAGCACCATCAGATAGCTGTTGGAAAGTTAAGATAGGAATGTGGAATTAATTTTACTCCATCTTTAATGGTCTTCCTGCTACCAATGTGAAAAGAAGCCACACTGTTTATAGCTGTGAAACTACTAACTCTAGAGGTATAACATCATACATCAAATTTAATATGATTAGAATTTTAAGTAGAATCCAAAAATGTAATAAAATATAGGTTGTTTCATTTAAAAAAGTGTAACTTTCTTTGACCACCCTGTATATAAACAAGTAAAGATTAAAAAAATACAAGAAAGTAAAGATCGTTTTACTAGGAACAACTTTTGTTTTTAATTTTTTTGCAACCATTGTAGTCTTCGAGATAAGGTATAGGCCCGTCTTAAACGGGTCACCCTGTACATAGTCATCTTCCTCAAAATGTTTCGAGCAAATACGTGAAGAAGTTTTATTAAATTTATCCTTACGAAAACACAGGTGAACCCATTTACTACACATATTTTGTCTTTGGGAAAAGTGAAACACCTTATATTCCTATCAAAGTTTTTGCCTTACATCCGTCCACAGCACACCTCATAATCAAACGTTTTTTAATTAAAAATACCAACAAACATCGTCTAAGGAACAGTAACGCCAATAAAATTTAATTCTAAAACATACGAATCTCAAATGCAAAGCACACGTTCGTTCATGTTGTAAATGCAGGCCGGCGCGCAGCGCCAAAGAAAGCTCGCAATGACGTCACAGACGAATCGTCGCCTGCGCGATATCATACCTTACGTTTATTGTATCATGAGGAATGATAGCATGTCAGTGACATTTAAAAACAATTGCAATTGTTTTTGTGTTATATTTTATAATCATTGCGTTTGAAGTTTTTTCATTTAAAAGTGTTAAAATGAATGAGTCTGATCAATTACAATGTACTCCACCTGAATTAGGAGAAATAGCATTAAGTACCACAAACAAACTACTACCTCAGAAGTCAAAAGAAGCACATAGAAAGGAATATAAGATTTTTTAAAAAGGTTTTCCTAGAACAATGTTGAAATTGTCACTGAAAATGTGATGATTGCTTATTTTGAGATAATGGATAAAGTTCGACAATTTGGAGAAGTTATTCAATACTACGACCAATGATAAATATTGAACAAAACACCGATATATCGAAATATAATAAACTTATTATATTATTGAAAAGATTATCGGAAGGCTATGAACCCAAAAAATTGAGAATCTTACAATTCAATGACATACAACGATTTATTAATGAAGCATTGGACGAGACGTATCTTGCAATAAAGGTGAGTTTATTAAATTTGCATGGTTTTTATTTTTACAATGATTTTCTCTTTCAAGATTGCTTTAATAATGGGTTACTGTGGTACTTGTAGCCTAACCAACATGTCTATTGATGATATTGAATACAAAACAGACAATTCTTGTAACTGTACCCAAAGCAAAATCAAATTTACCAAGATTATTCGTAATAACTGATGAAGTTTGGATCAAACTCATAAAAAAATATAATATTAGACCAGTACATACACCTCATCGACGATTTTTTCCTGACATATAAAAATGGTCACTGTTAGGGTTGCCAAGTGTCCTCCTTTCGGGAGGACAGTCCTTCTTTAATACGTTGAGTCCTCCTTTCTCCCTTGTCACCGAAATGTCCTCCTTTTTTAATATTATAATATTATTGCAAAAAAATATAAAAAATAATAATAAAATAGCAAATTAATCTCAAACCATGTTACGCCTTTTAAGATCCTTTACACAAATAATGCACTATGTAAAAAATCGACCTCTCCTATTGGTCGATCCATCTCGTATTACAATATGTCTTCGTGATGCAATCGATTTCTGTCAAGAGCTCTCGTGGTGTAGAGGTTTAGATAGCTGGGTCTCACCTGGATGGCCCGGGTTCAAACCCCGTTGCTTTTTTTATTATTATTTTTTTAAGATTATGTTTCTAAACAATTTTTTTCCTGATTTTGGGTTAATTTTGGTTAGCACCTGGTTAGTTTCCATGCGGATCGACGAATAGGAG
>JAEQML010069081.1:0-17762 GCA_016904865.1 Pissodes strobi | reverse complement strand
GAACATAGATAAGTTATATATATTTGAAAAGAGGAAGATTAGCAGAATTTGAATTTTCAATCATATACAGGGTGTTCCATTTAAAATAACGAAGTTTATAGTGATTTGTTAATTTTCCGATCATCGTTTGTTTTCCTTTCTTAAACCATGAAAATCTTCATGAAAAATCCTGCAACTTTCATATAAACTATTTTTTTCTATCTATAAAAATAAAGATTTTAAAGGGGTGCGCAATTATACGGGAAAACCCTGTACATGCACACAGCCTTTACTCTTCATTTAAATAATAATAATTGAAGAAAATACCTGATGTAATAAAGTTTGCAGCAATTTTTCTCATAATTATTTATGTATTTACCTAAGTAAAGGAGGAATGTTACAATAAGAGCCTGTACGAGCCCTAATATTTCTATGTTCATTGTTCAGATGTACAGGCATTCAGATGTTTGCCATTTTTTACTTAAAAATGTTAGTAAGAAAAATATCTATGAATACCCCTAAGAATACACATGCTGTTGCTGATGACATGCTTACATGCATTTCGAAGTACATTCAAAGCTGTCAAAAGACAACTGCATTAGTGTTGCACCAATGACACATTATCACAAATATAGATAGCACATGCCATTTAAATAATGTCTGTAAAAATGTTTTTCTACAGCCGCGCGCAAAATAACTAATTACTAAATTGAAATGAAATCACAAAATCGACGAATGCCGTGTATCCTTATTTTCCGCTCTAGGGCGAACATGGAAGAGAAAAATATCACTTTTTCCTTCGAGTATGCTATGAATGGTCATGGAAACCGAACATAAATAAATGACAGTTGTGCGTTTGTTACAGCAACGTCACCTAGACAGAAAGCCGAACATGTGTTTCCGATCAGCTGGTAAACCTAGTCATTCCGATATAAATCGATAAAGGTGGAGATCAGTATTTAATTTATATTTCATTTTAAAAACGGCCTAATTTGGGAAAAAAATAAATTACATTATGACCACAAAGTGTGGAAATTGTCGTAAAATTATAAATTGTAAAAATCGTAAATAATGTTATGAAGCAAAACAAAAACAACGTGAAAAATACAATACTTATCTACTTTAAAAGGGAGTGTAAAAGTGTGTAAATTACAATAGTGTGATGAAAATCGCAGTAGCAATTAGTGTATTATACTAATAATGTAAAAAGAAATCATTAGGAATTTTTTATGAACGTACTTACATCAGTACTGTCTCCTATTGTTTTGTAGGCTTTGACCTTTTTAGTTCAGGCATTGTCTTTGGTTTTAAAATGTCGTTTTGGTTTTTAACGTAATTGTTTAAAAGAATGTTTGAAACAGTTTTTATTAGAGCCTTAATAATGTATGGTTGGTTATGTTCTGGAAAATTGTGGCCCTTAAACAAATCAAAGTCTAATCCATCAATTGTTTCAGCAGACATTTTCATAAGGACATATCTCTGATTTTTATGTCTTAAAAAGCACTCCTCGTTCAGTAACATTTTTTTGTAAAACCACATATATGTATGACGAACAAGTTACTACATCAAGGTTTGGATAATAAAGTCCTCCCCGATCATTTGCATTGATTAATTCTGTTCTTTCTTCTTCATTTCATTTTACGTTAAAAACACTTTACAATATTTACATTGAAGTCTTTTTAAAAGTGAAAATACAGCATAACCAGAAATATACACCATTGAAGGCAAAACTGTATCAGAAATTTCTGAAATATCATCCTCACTAATTTCACATTTGTTTCTCAACTCTACTGCAATGTGGACATTTTCGAATTTGTCACCTTCAACAAACTTTGAAAGACTGTCCTTAGAAATTTCTAAATCTCCAAATTTATTTGACTTTAACATAAGAGGAATCACACTTTGCATCCGTAGTTTACTTTCCGATTCAAAGATCTGACGAATTGAGATATGGTATTGCGACCCAGCTTGATATCTAAAATGAAAATTACAAATACTCGGGATAAGTATATTATGATTTCAAATATATCATTAAGGGCTGGCAGAATCTACTTGTACAAAATAATCACCAAGAATCAAATCCTAAAAAAAGGAGATAAATGTGATAGAACCACATGGTATATGGACAATAAGCTCTGTTTAGGAAAAAAAAACATGCAATCATAATGTGGGTAGGTAAGTACTGTACTGCATTGTACTGTCCTGAGTAGATACTACTTGGCAAGCAAATAATCATTTACAAAAAGCCATGCAAAAAGCAAATTAATACGGAACCAATCTAAACCTGCTACCCATATTTCCCAAAGCGTTCTTCTAATTTGTCAGTTTGTATTTGGCCAAGAAGAATGTAATTCATGTCTTTCTGATACAGACAATACTTCGAAACTTTAAGGAATGCCAGAGATGTATGTGCTACTGCTAAATGAGTTTCCTTTGTTAGGTGACCACCACCATTACATGATTTCCAATGTTGGAGCCATTGTAAACATTTATTGAGAAACTCAAATATATGATGTGATTCTTTAGTTACTGGCTCTTGATAAATATTTCTCAACCTTTTTCCCATAAATTGTGTTTTTACGTTTACTATGTCCCACCACCTACATAAAATTTCTATGTAATCTGCAGTAGAGTCATAATTAGATAAATTAATTTTTGGACCTAATTCCCTGAGAGCTACCACAATATTTTTGTTAAAAACTTGTAGAGCCAGTTTAACATTTTGCCTCTCCAGTGAGCTAGGGTACAAAGTCTTTAGGGATAGCGTATATCCATATTTCAAAAATTGACCACATTCCTTTGTGTGCATATCTTTATTCGTTTGAAAAGATGCAATTTTTAAATTGTTTGCCTTGGGTGTTATTGCCAAAATCTGGGTATGTCATACACTGTTGGGGTTGGTTTATCCAGTTACTTCTGAATTTTTTTAAAATATGTACAGGATCTACTACAAAAAAAAGAGGTCGGGTGGGACTGCAAGGATGAGCATATTCAACAAGAAGCTCTGGGGGGTTATGAAACATAGACATGGCTTTCCTATTAATTGCATGATTGTCTGTCACTACCACTATGACTTCAAACCCTATTTCTTCCAAGCCCTCTATTACTTTTTTAATAAACTTATGCAGAGTTTCTCCATTTAAAGTTTTTACTGGCAATATATGTACGACTTCCTTATAAGGTGAAAGCAAACTATTAACCATAAATACATGGGCACTTGTAGCGCTCTCAGGAACATTATATGCAGTACCCACAATATTTCCACCTTTAAAATCAAAACATGGCTTTAAATGGATTTCGTCTACCAATAGAGTAATAAGTTTATCACTGTCTTGCAAGTGTTTAAATTTAGACCTCACATATTGAAGAAAGTTATCGTCAAGCTGCTCAACTTTAGGGTCAGTGGTAAATTGACTACAAACTTTCCTGATTGTACTACTACATGGTAACATCAAGTGATTTGAGTTGCGCAAAAATTTGTAACAGTGTGGAGATATTGATAACAAAAGGCTACAGAATAATGTTGTGTTCCATGAATATCTTAGAGCCCCCTTTTTTTCAATCTTTAAAAAGGTAACTTGCTCCTGAATAAATTCAATTTCGTTGTTCTTCTTCGGAAGTTTATTTAACATCGACTCCAAAATATCTGTTATTATGCCACAACTATTTTCAACACTTTTTGTTTCAGTTTTTTCTGTTAAATACTTTTCAGCTTCCAACAAAGTATCTTCTAATTTATTCATATTATCCACGAGCAAAGGAAATTTAATTTTGTCATTATTTGAGGACTTCAAACTTGATACCTTGTTACCACAATGCTCTAAACTTATATTAAAATCCTGGTTCATATAAAGTAGTCCCCTTATAACTGGATTAGGTATTTCCTCAATATAAATAAAAAGAATGATGTTGTCGTTTCGAAATGATCCAATTAATTAAATTCGGATTTTTATTAATTTTTGTAAAAGCTTCTTCAAAATTAACAAATTCCTTTTCAGCAATATACATGTTGGAAGTAGTTATGCTTTCAGATATGGTTCGTTTAATAAGATCACACTCCATTCTTAATTTTTTACTTTCCGGATTTTCTCGATATGAACATGTAGGTGATGAAACATACTCAGGGCAACCCGGCAATTTACTAGGAACCGCACCTAAAATTTTAGAGCAGCAAATTTAGTTTTTAACAATATAACCTGGGTACGTAGGTCAAAAATTCAAATAAGCAACCACTAACCTTTTTCGAGTCTTGGAATCTTTAAAGGAGCTGTAACATAATTTCCAGTTCTTTCATCATACGTACTCATGGTTCTTTTAATATCCCATTCATTAAAATGCAATTCGCAAACCTATCAATCAAATTTCTGGTGTAATAAGTATACTAAATCTACTTACTTTTTAGACTAATTACCCTCGATGAATCTGAAGGCGTAAAACCGACTCTCTTTATCGCCTGTATCCACATTTTCTTTAACTCCGGATCACTTGGGAATTTAAAAGTAGACACTTTTTTTTAGTTTTTATCATAATTACCCCTGCATTTAGGTATCACGCAATAAAAGGGCATTTTGTTTGTTTTTTGTTCAACACAAATACCTACACAAACACTTTCACTTCCTGTTTAAATTAAAAGAGGACTTTTTAAATCTATTTTAATGGCTCAAATTACTTAAAAAGTTTTTATCAGACCACACTAAAAAGACATATTATCCAGTAGACACAAACATACAACTAGGGAAAACACAATGCTTAAAAAAGATTAAACACGTTAGGTGTCTTAGTTTGAACTACCTTGTACCATACTAGGACACTAATAAACATAATTTACTTAAAGAAAATCTATTTACGCGTTTGAAGCCACGAAAATCTTTGATTTTTTTCCGCGACACACCGGTAAAGAACTAAGGGCTACCTATAAATTTCAAAACTGAATCGACTGGCTTCAACAGCTGATCATCAAAACAAAGCTTCAGTACTTCGGCTTGAAGTCTAGGTGGCGTTGGTTACAGTTTGTTGCTGGTAATCCTGTTCTAAATATGCCCGAAGCCCGAATATAATATGTCAAAACTGACAGTCATTTGCAAATTTTAGAATAAGTATAGAGAAAAATGTGGATTTAATTTTTAAAAATGCGGCAGTAGAAAAAGTTCTGTGTGTTTTTCGAGCGCAAAGTAAGATTGCCGTTTTCGAAAGATTACAGTAACATTCTTTCGCAAGCGGCAAACCGTTACTTTGCGCTCTAAACACACAAATAACTATTTAGGTCAAGAATATGGCAGGAGCATTTGGGAATGAAGTTCTCTGGAGATTCACTGCGGAATTACAGAATTTGCAATAAGTATTTTAAAAGAGAGATTGTGTAGATGCTATACAATATAAACTTTCAAAAGCAGCAGTACCATTTGCATGGATTCAAGAACTTCGCCTTCCTGTTCCTAGGTAGAAATATTTCAATATCCAGTAGAGACTGCCTCAATAGAGAATTAAGGAGGGTACTGGGGTATCAAAAATTATACATATTGATAAAAGATGGCCATATAATGGAAAACGTCTGTCTGATTTTATGTCATTCTTTTAAAATAATTCTAATAAAATTGTCAAGTTCAATGTCATACTGACATTCTAGGAGAGACGGGTTATATTTCATAGCCAACTTTTATCAATACAATTTTTGACATCTCTGTAACAGCTTAATACATCATTAAGCTGTGGCGGTATTATGATGCATGCTGCATGGCAGTTTAGCAATGTTATTAACATTTTATTTGAAATTGAACTTTACTACAAGACTAAAACTTCTTAGTTTTTTCCAAGCATAAAAGTTATTTATACTGTTGGTAATAAAAATTATAAAAGCAATTTCCCAAAACTATGTATAGTAGATAGCTACATTAAATTTGAAAGTGGTTAGGTATTTTCACGAAAGATGATATTTCATTTACATTTCAATATTTTCTTTTTTTTAGAACTGGATGCAACAAATCCTTGTCAAATCTGGCAGATTCAAATGCTGTACGAAATTTGTTTATTAAGTAGGTATATGCCCTCTCTTACAGCAGATTTTATGGTGTGACAGATACGGTGGTTTAGAAGCAAATCAGCAAAAGGGAGACGGTGGATTTTTGATGGTGCTCTAACTGTATTTAAGCGAAGTCCGAAATGCTACAAACTACTGCGATCCTTTGTTGCACATTAAATATCATTTGTGAAATAATTCATTCTTGTTATTGTTTATGTCAGCGTTCTTTAAAATATGCATCAAATAAACTTGTTTTATTATGTACTTTTGGATTTTTCCGTCACTTTTACAAAAATGTAGCTCAAATAAATATTTTGACCATTTGCTTAAATTTTTGCTGTAAACTAGATTTACATTAGAGTTCTGTTAATTTGATTTGTTAAAAATATATAGAATATTATTGTCAATAATAAAATACATCAACAAATATATGCACCCACTTTATATCCCTAGGTTGGTGCTTAATTATATAATATAAACATTAATGCATAATTTTAGCGATTTCTATTGGAAGAGTTAGTTGTGCACTGAGTGTATTCCTATTTTTCATTAACATCAGCATCAGCATCAGTAAACAGGGATGAAAATACACTCAGTGCGCACTAACTCTTCCAATAGAAATCGCTATTTAATAAAGTAACATAAAATGCAATTATTTCAAATTTTTGCGGGAAATTCCCTAGCGCCATCTACGTTCCACCTTTCATCATGCGAGACAAATACGGAGAATAGAATGGGATATTATTTTAACACATAGTTGAGTGTCTCATTGTGAAAAAAATGCAAATAGTGTAAAAAAAAACGAAAACCATGACATTCACAAAAAAAGAAAAATAGAAGGATCCAACAGACAGGATCAGACACGAAAAACATTCCGCCCGACAAAGGCAATCAGTCGGGTCGTGTCGTTCCATATTCGCATCAATTTTGGATAGCTATCTTATGGTATAAATACATGCATTTAGATTTTATTAAACAATGCAATTCTGATCGTGCCGTCTGTTGTATTTTCGCTATCGTATCGTTGTCGTTACATATAATGTAAAAAAGCATCTTTTAAAAGGCATTTAGCCCACTCGCACATTAGAAAACTCCCAGCAAGCGGGTCGTTACCTAATTTCGTGTTGGTGCAAAAAATATTATATTTTAAAACCAGTATCTTAATATACTATTTTCTATTTTGCGTTCGAAATTATTCCATTTCGTCACGCAGAGGAGTGTTGAAAAGAGGCTCTTTTCGACACTACGTTTGCTGCTTGGTTGCTATGATATTAGCAAAATTCCTCATTGTCAAGGCCCACTAGCAAAAATTGCAACACCGATTTGAATGGGATTTCTACTAACTAAGACGTCAAAAATGACAAGATGGCGGCGCAACTGCTGATCGGTACGAGAATAAGTTAATATTTTCCCATAAAAAAAAAACCTGGAAAATAGAAAAAATAGTATAAAAACACATTTAGCGCACTCGCACGTTAGGAAAGTATAAAGCGTAATTTTTATATATTTTCTTCGGTATAATATTAGAAATCATGTCATCCATTGCCAGACGCTTAGTATCGTGGCAACCCCCTGCCAGAAACCCTTAAACTTTAATAAACTGTAATAATTGTACTTTATAGAATAAAAGCTGAATTTTATATATGTTACTTGGGGAACTATCAAAAGATGTTTTCTTGGTAGCCAGACATATACTTATTTATACCGTGGCCAGACAGTTTCAATAGTTCATACATCTTCCCAAATAAGTTGAAAGTCTGCCGTAGGTGTGAGCGCGAGGCAATATACATATAGTCGTCGCAGCTTAGACAAGGAAAGAGAGAGGACAGATAATAGGCCGCAGACGTCTGTTACCAGTTGGGACCAAAGCCAAAGTGCCAGTGGTGTAGCATGGCGATTTATACTCGGAAAAAACTATCTTAAAATATTTGTTTTTTATAAGACAGCAAAGTATTCAAAATTTAAAAATCAAAACATTTTCGGTTTCTTTTATATTTTGTGATAGATACATGTATAAATGCTATAATATATGCCTATAATTTCTACTCTTTTCACATTCTTTATTTTTATTACTGGAATTGAAATACATAGGAATGAAAGACCAGGTAGATAAAAACGTTTTTATTGAACATCAAAAAAAACAAATAATACTGTTAAAAGGAAAATTTGCTAATTTCCGATAAGAATCTATTTTTCGAAAATTTATTATCATTTACAACTCAGAGCCAAACCAAAAACAACAACTTAACATGCCAGGATTGCTAGATATCCTATTACAGCTAAATGTGAACAGAAAGGTCCTTACAGCGTAAATCCTACTACTAATCTAAAAAATAAACATGTCAACATTATTTAGTTTACAGATTTAGCTCTTTTAAATACATCCTAATAACTGTTAAAATTAATTGGCTATTGATACCTGAGCTTGGTATTGAAATTAGGGTTGTCATGTTTAATTTTGAGAATTACAGGACAGAGAGTTGAAAAAGGAAGGACAAACGCATATTAAGAAGGACAGTTTTTATTAAACTCAACACTTCATAAACTCTAATTTTTCTACATTACTTCAATCAATAATTGAGGACTTTTTGGTGTAAGAAAGGAACGGACGGATGACTCACTTTTTTATTTAAACCTTTCCAGGAGGCCAAATGTAACTTAATTTTGAAAAAAATAGTGACTCGTTTTGTTTCCCTTTCTGCTTTCACCAAGGTCCTTAATTAAACAAATCATTGATATTGTAGGTAACATTTTTATAAAACATAACATAATAATAAAATGCTTTAACAAAATAGGTTATTATTCTTTTAATGAAAAGGAATAATTATTATTGATTTTACAGCTTCTAAAAGCTTTGTGTTCTTAATTGCCATACTATAACACTCTTTACAAGTCAAAATTTGGTTTAGTCTGCAGCTACTGGTCAGGCATGGTCAACTAGTCAAAATAGTCAGTAACTGTTTTCCACCTTTCACTGTGCCATCCAATTTTTATATTAGCACCTAATTAAAATAGAACACTGCAAATTTTAAATACAAATACAATAATACAAACAAGTAGTGTACCAGCTTAACAGTAGCGTGTCGTATAGGGGGCCAGGGGAGGCGAATGCCCCCCCCCCCCCCCGCCCTCCATCTAACCCGCTTCAGCCTCCTAATGCAAACTGCAAATGGCTCATCATTCGGCGCCCTCGAAATAGCTCGCCCCTCCCGCCCTTATACTCACGGCACGTTACTGCAGCTTAACGAAAGAGGGCGGTGGCGGGAGAGGTTACTGGGACCGAGCTCCGTGGTCGCTGTGAGTGAAATTTTAAGTGAAACTCGTAATGGTAAACAATTCACAAGAAAAATAATTTGAGCATTCATGGAATTGAGGACATTGGGCATGCTGGAAGAGGTCTTCGCAGGATGCTGGAATCAGTGGAATCTAAGGCTCAAATCCAGGACACCTGACAACTCTAGTTGAAATCTGAGGAATTACTTACATTTATCAACTATTACTTATCTAACACTTGATTTTACACTTACTTAATAATACAATCTTATTTTATTGGCCTTTAAATAAAGTTAATTTTGTAAATTTACTTCGCACAGAGTCCACTTGTGGGTCTTACTTTTTGCAATAAAATGAAGTCTTACATTTAAATAATTTGTACATACAGATTTTGTTAAAAAGTTTATATGGTTAGCTTCATTTTCTAAAACATGAGTTTCTAAACATCTAAAAACATTAGTTCCTAAAAAACTAGATACAATTTCGTTGGTGAGCGCTAGCACAAAATGTTTCCTATGCAAATTATTTTCATTTGTTCTTAAATAATGCTTGGATTTTAAGCAAATATTAATAACGTCATCTGAAGGATATGTAAGACCACCATGAGTTTTAAATTGAATTAAAGAATTCAGAAAATCTGGTTTATTACCAATCAATGATCTAACACAAGTTTCACATTTTACTGTACGTTGTACTTGATGTGAAACAAAACCAGCTATGTATTGTACTGTTTGCAAGGAACACGTACTTATAATGGAAATATTCATGATATAATCGTGATCCTTCCAAATAGATTCCAAACTTTCAAGAGATTCACAAATGTCAATAAGATGAGATGAAGCCATATTTATTTGCTCTTCAGCGACTTACTTACTTTTAGCAACTTGGTGAAACAATTGCTTCCTTAGTTTTTTCTTCCGTGGGGAATCAGCAAGGGTATCAGTCTCGGCTGTTGCTGACGAGGTTGGTTCCGGACTTTCATAACGACTTCTTTTTCTCCCTGCAATAAGCAATAATAAATAATCACAAAAACGGTAGATCTAATTTGTAATAATATAATGTGCTATAATTAGGTGCAGAACAATTTCGCCCAATGTTTTTGTAGTGTACAGGGTGGCTCGAATTCGTGTCTATGTATGGGGAACTCGAAAACCGTAAGAGATACAGTGTCGGTCAGATTAAGGCAAAATTGCGCATTTAGGTGCCTAACAATATGCCGTTTAGAAAGTTTTAAAATTCCGAGTATTTCCGGAGATATCCGGAAAAAACCGAAATTTTGAAAAATCGTTTAATTTTTTCCTGGGCTTATTTAAAAACGGATTTCAAATTGAATTGCAGTTTTGCATTGCCACTTTTTCCGCTCTATCCAATGATGGTATCCAGTTTGAAATCCGACATTTCGTCTTCAAGGGATCATCATCAACTTTCTTTTTTTAAATACGAACTTTAATTTTTTTTATCGTTTTTCAAATGGTCTTGGCATTATTAATATGATTATGTGTTTTTGTTTTTTTTTTTATTGTTTTTTTAATTTTTATTTTTTTTTAATTGTATATTTTGCTTTGGCGTAATTTTAAATAATTTCAGGTAGGTACTTTTGAAATTTTTATATTCTATAAAAATATGTTATTTTGTTTTTTGTATTAAGTGGAAAATTGGAGCGTATTAAAAATAAAAAATAGTAAAATTATTTCTTACGAGAATCTGGCAATGAACTATTACTCAAACAAGTTGCTTACTACAAAGATAAAATATTCTCCACTTTTAACCAATTAAAAAATTTATTTAACAGATAACATCAACAATTTATAATCATACTACGTGATACTATAGGTGTTTTGATAGCAAAATTCCAATAGATGTGTTTTTCTATCAAAGTACCTTACCTATCACGTAGTATGATTATAAATTGTTGATGTTCTCTATTAAGTAAATTTTTTAATTGGTTAAAAGTTGAAAATATCTTATCTTTGCACTAAGCAACTTGTTTGAGTAATAGTTCATGGCCATATTCTCGTAAAAAATTATTTTACTATTTTTTATTTTTAATACGGGCCCCAATTTTCCACTTATACAAAAAAAAATATTTTTATAGAATATGAAAATTTCAAAAGTACCTACCTTAAATTATTTAAAATCACGCCAAAGCAAAATATATAAAATAAAAATAATAATAAAAAAATAAAAATAAAAAAAAATTAAATAAAATAAAAACACATACTCTAACGCCAATAGCATCTGAAAAACGATAAAAAAAATTAATGTTCGCATTTAAAAAAAGAAAGTTGATGATGATCATCGAATTTCAAACAGGATATCATCATTGGATAGACCGGAAAAAGTGACAATGCAAAAGTGCAATTAGATTTGAAATCCGTTTTTAAATAAGCCCAGGAAAACAATAAAACGATTTTTCAAAATTTCGGTTTTTTCCGGATATCTCCGTAAATACTCGGAATTTTAAAACTTTCTAAACGGCATGTTGTTAGGCACCTAAATGCGCAATTTTGCCTTAATTTGACCGACACTGTATCTCTTACGGTTTTCGAGTTCCCCATACATAGACACGAATTCGAGCCACCCTGTACAATAAATGTTAAAAACATATAAATGTATGATATTTACTATATTACAAGTCGAGTTACAGTACATAATATGCCCATGCAAAAACAGCAATAAAAAAATTAATTTAATGAATTTTTGAATAACTCTTATTACAAAAGACTAAATTGTATAATAATAATGTTAATTTTCTTATATCTATAAATAACCAGGAAGCGACTTACCATTTTTGGTTGCAGATATCTGGGAAGTTCTTGGAATATGGTCGGGACTGCTTCATTTAATAGACACACTTTTTGATCTGTTCTATATAAAACGTAGTTCAAAATGTTTGGAATAAAGCCTGTCATGACTAGATAATTGAAAATGAGCAAGTTTCCCCAATAGCACATAATATTAAAAAAATATTTTATTAATATTTATATCTTAATTAAATATTTGTTAGTTACAACTAATATTTTAAAAATATGTGTTTTCAAATATTTGTTTGCCAATAATAATATAATATTAAATCAACTTTCTAATTTTAATATTACTTGTCTAATATTTTTTGATAAGATATTAACATATCGATTCTAATATTAATAACCGAATATTTATTTCACACTAATAAAATATGTTGATATTCCAACCTCCCAAACTTTTTACTCTTAACAGAGACACAGAGACAAACCAAGAACCACGAAGAGACAGTTAAATAAAATAGAATATTTTTGTTCTATTCATGCCATCTCTTTTACTTAAAGCATATCCGTATAGCTCTCAAAGGTGATGTGACATTCTCTTGTCGACCGCCGTGTAGACAAGTCGAGCTTACAACCGAAATCGAAACGAAAAACGTGAGTGAGTGCCAGTGCGCAAAAGCCTTTACTGTGACTGTGGATGTAATGTACAGCATTGCATCTGCAATTATTAAAGAAAATTCGTTAGGGATTTATCCCGAAATACAAAAGAAAAATCGTTAAGTCGCAGTAAAGGACTCCAACTTTCCGAGTACCGTACCTACGTGGGTGCACGTACCTCGGAGGGTTGGTATCAACACCAACGAAAGCGAAAGAAAAGCGAAACCAAGGCGAAATAGATAACATAGAAAATGGACAACAGCAACAGAGGAAAGGAATTCACGCTAGCTGAATTAGAGAAAGAGAAAGCAAGAAGAAAAAACTGAAGAAGAAACAGCGACCCAAGGCAGGAAACTGTAAGTACACTACATACACAAACAAAACAATACACAACACAAACCAAAACTCTAGATAGCAAACGACAAGTAAAAGACGAACAAATGGAGAAATTACAGAAATACATACGTAAACTCGAGATACAAAACAAAGACTTACAAAACGAAAACTGCACGCTGACAGAACAAGTAGCACAATTAAAAATAGAATTAGAGAAAGCGACAACTACAATGAAAAACGTACAGACAAATCAAGACAAATACCACGACGTACTTATGGAGACATTGACGGAAATCAAACAAAAACAAGACAAAACAAACGAAAACACACACGCAGAAACTAACATAGCACAACCAACCCCCACAGCTATAGCCCCCCCCCCACTGAGGATGAGATGGAGACCAACTCCAACTCAGACTCAGAGATGCCAGCTTCGAATGACAGGGAATTCCCGCCCCTAAAAAGGCCTAGGGCAACGAGCCCCCCAATAACCCAACCCACAAACCCTAGGCCAAATATACCACGTATGACGAATGTGGCAACACAAGAGTCAGTTAATAAACACCTGGGACTAGCCCCCCCACCAAAAACCCAAACAGAAGAGCCCACCACGGCACCTAAAAAGTCTGAAGTGGTTCCAATCATAATCAGGTGCCCAGAAAACTGGGTCAAAATCCATCAGGACTTGACATATGCCAAAATCGATTTTGGTAACATTAAAAAATCCAAACTGGGGATTCAAATCACCCCCACAACCCCGAATGATCATAGACGGATCACGACCTATTTAAAAAACAAAAAATATCCCTACCATTCATATTTCCTACCGGAGGATAGGAAATTAAACATAATCATTAAAGGCCTAGACGGCAAAATCCCAATATCAGACATCAAGGATGACCTTATTGCAAAGGGCTATTCTCCCATAGAGATGTTCTGGCTCAAGGCTGGAACAAGAAGAAACATCTTAACAGAGATGCTTAAGGTCTTAGTACCTCAATCAGATTCAAACATCCTGAATGAAACCCGAATCAACTACATGCCAGTTGTAGTTGAAATACAAAGAGGCAGCAAGCATCGTGTCCACAATCAGTGCCATAGATGTCAACAATTTGGCCATACAGTATCCAATTGTCAAGCAACCCCAATCTGCCATAAGTGCGCAGAAAACCATCATTACAGGGACTGTAAAAAGCCCATGAACACCCCCCCCAAAGTGCTGTAACTGTGGAGGTGAACACCCAGCGAGCTATTCAACTTGCCCCAAAAACCCAAACAATAAAACAAAACGAATCATAACACAAACACGGCCGGTGAGCAATAACATCAGCTACGCACAACTTACGAAGCCACAACCACAACCAAAACCAATCACACAAAACAATATACCAAACTCAGGCATTAACACCAAAAACACAAACCCACCAAACAACAACATCTTCACACTGCTAACAATGTCCGAAGAGGAGATTAAGGCAAAAATCAATACCATCACAACACTAATCCAAAACAACCCGACATTGAGGTTATTCGCTAATCTCAATGGCTAATACACCACCACACTTGTTCTTGATCAGTTGGAACGCGAATTCCCTCTATCCCAAGAGATACGAATTCGCGGAATATCTGGTTGAGAACAACATAGACATAGCACTCGTGCAAGAAACTTACCTACGCCCACATACGCATTTACACGTTCAAAATTACACAATTTATAGAAATGATAGACCGGACCGCATGGGAGGCGGTACGGCCATTTTTATAAAAAAACAGCATAAAACATGACACAATACGCACACCACAGTCTGAGATACTAGAGGTAACCAGTATCAAAGTCAGTCTAACTGACGGAGATATGGTGATACATTCGGTATACAGACCGCCACCAAACAAACTCACGCACACAGAAATAGAGAAACTATTCAATTACACACACCCGGTTCTAGCAGCCGGGGATTTCAATGCAAAACACAGGTCCTGGGGATGTAGAACCACGAATCCAAATGGTACTATGTTGCTCAGGACAGCAGAAACACTACACTACACAATACTCGCTCCCACTGAACCCACCCACTTTCGCGGCGAAACAGCCGACATACTAGACATTGCAATCACACACAACATCCCTCACAATGTGGTGATTGACAATCTGGAGGAGTTATCTGCCTCAGATCACTCTCCAATTGGCATCACCATAAACAACATACACGAAAATGCACGAGCACACACACAAACATTCATCCAATGGAACACTTTCAAAAAACACTTAAAAGACAACACACAACATATCCCACATATAAACTCTAAGGCGGAGCTAGACAATCAAGTCTTAAGCTTCACCGAAGAGATACAAACAGCACTAAACACAGCCAAGAAAACAGTACACACAAGACAAAGCAACCCATACTCACTTCCCGATAACATAAAACAAAACATAAGACTAAGAAACAGACTAAAAAGACGAGCCAAACAAACAGGCAGCGCAGAACTCAACAGACAAGGAAATAGACTAACAAATACAATAAAAACAGACGTTAAAAATCACAAAAACAACAAATGGACGGAATACCTGACAACAGTAAACATACAAAACAACTCTCTATGGAGAATAGCTAAAAATATGCAGCATAAAGGCAAGATGATATATCCTCCGATCCATGGCTTGAGGGGAATGGCGTATTCTAGCGAGGACAAGGCTGAGGCCTTTGCCGACTCGCTGGAGTCGCAGTTCACCTTGGGGGATGGAGCGCAGGATATGGATCACGAAGAGGCCATAGAGAGATCATACAGAAGAATCACTAGACAAATAAACGAACTACCAGAAGACGAAACCCAACAAACTGACACACAAGAAGTTGTGCAACTAATTGCGCAACTCAACCCAAAAAAGGCCCCAGGTCTAGACAACATACAAAACAAAGCACTGAAAAACCTACCAGACGTGGCAATACGAAAACTAACATACATAATAAACAAAACACTACAACTAAATCACTTTCCAACCAGTTGGAAAAAAGCAAAGATCATACTAATACCGAAACCAAACAAGAATCTAACATTCCCACAACACTGGCGTCCTATTAGTCTGCTCTCCTCCTTGAGCAAGCTAACGGAACGCGTCATACTCAATAGACTAAACACACACGTAAGAGCACACAATCTAATCCCAAATGAGCAATTTGGGTTTAGAAAAAACCATAGCACCGAACTCCAACTTGCCAGGCTTGTCGAGGATTCGACTAGAGGACTACAAAGGCGGGCAGCGACCGCAGTTGTGGTCCTCGACATCGAAAAGGCCTTCGATAAAGTATGGCATGAGGGACTCATTCATAAACTACATACACAACACAACATACCAATACCTTTAACACAACTTATTGCTTCGTTCCTCAAGCGAAGATCATTCGTCACACAAATAAATACTGAACTTTCAAACACTAGAATCATGGAAGCGGGCGTACCCCAGGGCTCCCCGCTTTCCCCAACACTATACTCATTATACACTTCAGATGTACCCAAACACCCACACGTACAGCTCTCAATATATGCAGATGATATCTGCATATATTCGACACTCAGAAACATATCAAGACTCAAAATACACGTACAACAGCACTTAAACACTATAGACGACTGGGCAGAAACTTGGAACATCAAAATTAATAATGACAAAACTCAGGCAATGCTCATTAGCCACTCTCGTAGATTACCAGCAAATCTTAAGCTTGGAAACACTGAATTAAGTTGGAATAACACTCTTAAATATCTAGGCATGACCTTAGACCGAAGACTATCATTCAATCAACACATCCAAAATAAAATTAACATAGGCATTGCAGCAAAACAAGCTTTCTATCCCTTAATTAACAGAAATAGCTCAATGTCAATCAAGAACAAACTTCTAATTTACAACCAAGTTATCAAGCCCAAAGTCCTCTATGGTGCCATCGCATACACACACACAAGTAAGACAAACAAAAAGAAACTACAAGTTTTTCAAAACAAAACACTCAGACAAATAACAAACGCTCCATGGTACATACGCAACACCGAAATACACGAAAACCTAAAAATCGAAACAATTCACGAACACCTAACAAATAGACATGTTAGATTCTTGGAACAAGTACGCACCCACACAAATCCACTAATTACAACACTTTTTGACGGGGAAGACCGACCGGAAAGGGCAAGGCTAAAAAGCTTAAGAGAACCTCCAATAAACACAATATAAGCACATATAAAAATCCCATAAATAATTACATAAAAATCACAAAAATAAAAAACAAAAATAAAAATAATAAAAATAAATGAAAAACCACCAAAAATAATACTAACATTTACTAACCCATAAAAAACTGTAGCTAAACACTACAGCAAAAAACCCAAAAATAATTAACCCACTAACACACATCTCAACAACACACAACATAAAACATCACACCACAACAATATCACAACACATTACTGTATCCTGCCAGGAACCAGTCGCAAGAAGAATCAGAAGGCCAACACGCCGAAGAAGGAAGATGCAATAGTGACGTAGAGTTACTAGCATCATGAGATGGTGATTTTTGGTGGGTATGCTTATAGCGAGCCCCACACTACCCTCAACCGAGGGTGTGCATAAGGGAGCATTTTTACACCTTGACAAAAAAAAAAAAAAAAAAAAAAGGTTATGTGATTGTAGATGGAGCCAACGTCGTGTCGACGCTGCTGTCACATGATATATGTCTTTGTCTAACTCATAG
>JAEQML010069080.1:0-17763 GCA_016904865.1 Pissodes strobi | reverse complement strand
TGAAGTAAAAAATATCATATAATCATGGGTCCGAAAATGCTTTCTTTCCGAGATACAGGGTGTAAAAAAAAATTGGAAAATCACTTTTTCTAAAAATCTCAAAAACCCATTTAAGGTTTTACATTAAATAGTCAATTCTAAAGAGAAAACGTCTCTTGAGTTTACTTGGTTGGAGATATCGTTTTCGAGTTATAATCAAAATACTGTTTCCCTGCAAGCATTTGCTGAAAAAACTAATCCCAAAACAGTTTGCAATTTGATTATTACTCGAGAACGATCTCTCCAACCAAGAAAACTCAAGATACATCTTTTCTTTGGAATTTACTCTCCATTAAGAAACAAATACCTATTTTGAAAAAAAAAACAGTAGACCCATTAAGAAAGAAAGAAGAACGCGTCCTTAAAATATTTCCCTTTCCTCCCGAAACACCCTGTATATTGTACATTGATATCATTGTTTTTGATATTTGCATGTATAACGTAGGAGATAATGTTGTAATATTGTTAAACTTTTATTCTTTTTTATTGTTTATATTGTAATTGTATTGCTTCGGAATTACTTTATATTTTTAATGTTAGAACTAACAAGTGGATATCTGTAATTGGCACAAACTGTTGAAAAAGTATGAATATTCCTAATATATCTGTATCCGTCACAGCCTACCCAAGAGAGGCTGCCGGCCGTAGATGATGCGGCTTATTTAGTGAAAATTGTATTTTCTGCAAATAATACACACATAAGTATAACAAACTAAATATATTAATTTATACTTACAAAACACATGTTAATATATGCCCTATATTAAAAAGCTCCTACAAACTCCTACACTCCTTAAAATTAAAAACAAAAATATATATTTTTATTTCAACATTTTCCTTTTCAATAAATTTAAAAATATGTTATTTCATAAATAATAAGTTATTATTGAAAGTAATTATTAAAGTCAGCATTGTCGAACTTTATTTAATGTATAACAGTTTACACGGTCTATAGATCATAGCACAATTTAAAAAATTAAACTAAATTTGTATTAGTATTTCTTTGAAATTCACCTACTTAAAAAGA
This sequence comes from Pissodes strobi, assembly GCA_016904865.1. Classification (NCBI taxonomy): domain Eukaryota; kingdom Metazoa; phylum Arthropoda; class Insecta; order Coleoptera; family Curculionidae; genus Pissodes; species Pissodes strobi. Next base: position 16,697 of record JAEQML010069080.1, on the reverse strand, counting down.
AAGAATATAATAAGGTAAATTGCAGTGCCACAGATTATCATGAAACAAGGAGCACCGCTATATTTGGTACAAACAAGCATGTAAAATATAAAATTAAGGATTTTTAAAGGCGAACAATATAAAAATGCATCGTGATCGTGTAGGTGTAGCAAACTAATAGCACTGTTTTGTTTCGATCTTTTATCTTTGTTTAAGAGACGATCATTACAGATTCTTCTAATGAAAACATATCTGAAAACAATTATTAGCGCATATGGTTTAGTCTTCCATTAGTTTTTGTCGTTAAAACCGGTGCAAGTTTGTATAGTTGCTAAGCATATAATAGCTTTTGCTAATTGCACTATGATGATGTAATGTTACACTTAGTTTGCAATTTTATTAATGTAAATACTATTATTACACTACTATAAGGTAGAATAATACGTTACATTTTCCTAAAAACGAGTATTTTAAACAGTAACTTGCATATTCTTAAATTTGTGTGCCCGGTTTACTTACACCACTTTTATTGTTTTCGCCACATTGTATTATGTTTGCTACATTATTAAAAAGCTAATAGTGAATACTTTTCATGTGGAATAAAATTGACAGAAATCAACAATTGAAATATTTTGAAAATTAAAAAATTACATCAAAATTATCTCAAACTATTTAACCGTTTCTTTATTCCTTATATTTTCCGAGATCCCAATCATGGGATCACCAATTTGGAAATCTTAGCAAAGAAAAATAGCAATGTGTCGAAAATTGTTTTGTGCATTTAATCTATATTAAAGTATTGATCAACTGAAACATTGTTTAAAAGTTCATCAGTATTTAACAAATCATCACTTATTATACCTAAATTAGTTTCATCCATTTTTTCACTTGTTACTGTAGGTTCTTGATCGATGTTAGGTGATGCTATTGTAGCAGACATAGTATTTTTTTGTTCCTGAATGATGTCATCCAACACTGATGCTGTATCGACTACCTCATGTTTGCTAATAATATTGCTTAATGGCTCCAAGTTTTCCTCTATGCTGCGAACGTCATAATCCTGAACTGAACCTAAGGGGGATATTTGAGTTAACGTGTTGAGATCATTTTCAAAAGAAAAGTCATCTTCTTGATTCTTGTAATTTTCATTAACTAATTTGTAGAAATTTGTCATGTCCTCAGGAGTTAAATTTTTAAGTAATTCTTTTATGGTGTTTATTTCCAGTTGAGAATTATCAATTAGATAGCCTACTTCTTTACTCCCACCAGCCGGTCGCAAGGCAGAATTGGATGCTTTGCTTGAAGGTGGAGGACTGATAGCCTGATCAAATTGTGGTATTGATTGATCTGCTTTTGACCCTTCTACTTGATCAAATGCATTCGAATTTGGAAATATTTCTTCAACAGTTGAATCTACTGGCGTACCCGGTGACTTTTTTATGTCTCGCGCTTGATTTTCTAAAATAGAAAGGTATTCACTATTAATGCAAATATACAAATATAAACTTATAAAACTACTACTACTACTACTCTCCTATAACTATGCACTTCAAGAATAAAAAATAAACTATATTGAGCGTAGAATGTCTTCCATTCTTTTTATATAACGAGGTTGCAGTAACGAAATTATTTATTATATTTTTCAAAATTGCTTCATTAAAATGCTACGGGATTTTATACGTTCCTCTACTAATCCGCAATAAGACTTAACATTTTTAAGTTGCTTGTTTTGGTACCTAGTAAAACAAATACAAAAATGTAGGGTTCCAGAACAAATCCTATCGCTATGTCCTTTGGAGTTAAAAACAACACTTTGTAAATAATATAGACTAATTTAGTAATTCAGTTGGTAGGTTTTCACGGATATGTTAGTTTGTAGGTTTTCACGGATGGTGGAAAATGTATAAATAATTCGTCTTGAATTTCTTCATCTTCACGACGGCGACGTTTCGCCAGAATCACATCTGGCATTATCAAGTGGTGCTCGCTCTGCTTCTGGGTTCGAAATGTATCCATGTTTTATTATTTTTATAAATTTACCGAGAAATTTATTAATTTTATTGTTCGAAGCTTGTGAAAGTGCAAAAATAGTACAAGCATCACGGTCAATAAGTTCTTACTGGTTTCGAACGTTTTGGAGGTCTTGACTCAACCAGTAAGGAACACTTACTGACCTTAATACTTACTTAATAAAAAAAATTGAGCCTCTACCACATGATTAACTAGCATATGCAACACAATTACTTGTTAATTTTAAAAAGGAAAGGATTTTAATTAGAGCGAACCTAACACCGGAGAGTAATGTGTGCGATACCCGGCTCCAGGTGTGGAGTTCGTGAGCGCCGCAGTTCTGCCAGCTAAACTGAAAAAGCTCCACTGGTATTATGCGGGGTTGTTAGGCACGTTTTATTAAACAAGAAAACACAATTTGAATTTACGGTTCGGTCTATTGACTTCTAGCTTTTTTTAAAATTTAAAACAACAACAATCTTACAGTGAAACTTAAAAACAAAAGAATAACCACAAAAAAAAACTATTAAGGAATTAATGATGATTGTACTGAGGCCAATTCTATTGGTAAACTCGGTACTGTATGCCTTACACCTAAAAACTGTAAGCACTACTATCCGAAGTGATCACTTTGGTTTACTTAAGATTAATACAGATATGTAAATCCAACTGCATAAATTAGTAGTAATAATAAATGCAGTAATAATAATATCAGTCAATAACAATTCCAAGATAAATAGTTACATCAATCGGCCAGAAAATAGAAGAATAATAAAATCAATATAAGCGATCTTAAGGATCCTCCACCAAAAACATGAAAGTGAGCCCAAAGGTGAAACCATGTAGTGAAACCTGTAGTCGGATCCGATAGTGAAACCCTTTAATAACCCAATACTAACCCAATTATTTCAATGAAGAAATTATAGCCCCCTTGTATTTTTTTATAAAACAAGCCACCCCAAAAATTATCAATGCATTTTCAATAACCATCAGCAAATAAAAATAAAAGAAATACAAAAGTGGTAAATAAATTGAATATAAAATAAATAGGTTTGAACCACCCCTAAATAATATAAACTTTCCAATATCCCCAGAACTAAAGTTACATTAAAACAAGGATCAACTGCCTCGGTCTAATAACGTGAGCTCGGAAAGCCCCTGGAAACAATGGAAAATAACCTTTAGCGTCAAGGCGACCATGTGCCAGGTAAAAAAAAATAACTCCAGAAAAATCTTACCTTGTGTAGTATTAATATCCCGATAAATCGTTTGCCAAACACAAATTAGGGACAACATCAACATCCCCAGAAGGGTAGTATAACATAAAATACTAAAAGGCTGAGTCACCTACAATTACATTTCAGCAAAACCCTTCCTCACTTCCCAGTAGGCATTTCTAGAAGAACGAAATCATTGACTAATCAATTTGCATTTGCAACTTCCAAGGAGTTTAGAGAAAAAAACGTCAGTTCAGAAAAAATGGTAGTGCCAAGAGCAACTATCGAAATGAAGAAATAGTCGATACGAGAAATACTTCTAAGATAACAAACGAGAACTAAGCGTTGTAAAACGACTGCGGAAGCAACAACTAACGAGCTATAATTAAATTTTTCAATAAATAATAGGAAATATTCCTAAATAAAATAATAAATCTGAAAAATCCCAATCGACAGCAACAGTTAAGTGAAAAGAGCCCACTACTAATATTCAAGACTACCAATCGAATATTACAAGTCCACAACTGTCGGTAAGAAGGTTAAACTAGATCCTCGATTCGTCTTCGGTTGAGTGTGCACGCGTTCCGTAGCGGCTTTTTGGCGTCATTTTAGGTGAACTCGTGGCTATCATTCAGCGACCGTGGTCCTTCCCCGAGGAAGAACCGGGAGTCCAAGCCAGAAGAAATACTCATTCACGCCGGTACCCAGGCCGGGAGGGACCGGATGTCCCTGTGGGATAATTTCTGTCTGGTCCTGCAAAAATTCGGCGTAGAGCCACCATTGTAATCGTTAAGTAAATGTTGTAAAATCGGGAGTCACCAGGGGCATAGGCCCTCATGCTAGAGGATCTCACCAAGTATACCCCTCAAACTGGAATAACGTGTAAGACAAACAGAAGGGTAGCCCTGCCTCTGTTTAAGCGCCGGAAGAGGGGTTGTTTGGGTAAATGCTATATGCGAAGCCCACCATCATAAGAAAGGAAAACAAACATTGACGTTAGGGAGAAAATAAAAAAAAATAAGGGAAAATCATGGAGAAGTATGTGAGGATACGCCCTAAATCCCTAGAGCACTATGTGAAGAAACAGCAATGAGCAATCTATGCAGAGATCAACAAGTCGTAGAAGAAAATAAGCAACAGGTACTAGTATTTTACTATTGAAGAGGAAGAAAAATGTAATAAGTAACAACTATTTTCGAATTAACAAGTAAATAATAAAGCAGCAGCAGTATCTCAAAGCAAATCAGTGACCCCAACAAGTCAAAGTCATATCAGCCTGCGATTAGAAGTGAAATATTCAAACCGAAAGTAGTATATGAATTTCACCGATCTAACGAGGATCAAAGGTAGGTTATTAACTCAGTTCTTAAATACAGAACTACAAACAAACTTAATTATTATAAAATAACTAAGCAGAGTTAAACTAATATCACACTTATTCTTATTTTAGTAGTTTGCTAAACCTAAGCGAGCCAAGAGATTATCCACTCTAAAAAAAATAATACAGTCACAAAGTGCTAGAGGGTAACATAAGCAAAAGGATGATCAGGATAGTCACTCACTACAACAGTGTTATAAAACCTGATAAGTATTATGTATTAATAATCGTAATTAATTAATAATTTTTGACACAAAATATAGACTTTTGTTGCTAAACGCAGCATTAAAATACAACTTTTATAGTGGCAAAATTATGTTACCCACATTTGACACTTGTTATCGTCGACATACACCAAATAGCAATGCCACATTAATAATAATTTTCATTTGGACCTTCATGGATAAACCTCAACACTTCCTCTCTGGAGAGAACTATAGACTTTTTTGGTTCATATCCATTTGATCCTTACTTCAGATATTCCCCTAAGTAACTCAAACAGTCTCATTTAAACATTTCACACAATTTTCTGCTATCCACTGTTTGAATTTAACGTAGTCTTTATCGTAAACACACATATACAGAAAAGGCAGACAGATAGATAAATAGACAGACAGACACGTTTCACTTTAACATCGATTTTCTCGTATTTCCCGATCAGGCCGGCCGCTAGCTGTTTGGTCGCCCGCGTGCAATACCGATTATGCCGCCCTACCCTACGACTACTTACTCTTAGTTTTGTCAAAAAAGGATAATTATTAATGTTTTCTCATTATGGTGGGGAAAAAACAACTTAACGAAGATAAAACATTTATTTTAAATAATTAAGTTCTTATTATTTTTGTTTACAAAAATTTAACTCTTCTTGCCTTTACATTTGCGAAATCTTCTATCAATCAACTTTCTTGTATCCAAACTGTCTAAAATTTCATGTTCAATTGAAACTATAGCTAAATAACTTAGTCTTTGCTGAAGCATTGTTGATCTTAAATAGTGTTTGATAATTTTTAATTTTGAAAAGGATCTTTCACCAGATGCAAATGAAACCGGCAGTGTAAGTAATATTCTTAGCGCTATTGCTGTGTTCGGAAATGTTTAAGTCGTTGGTAAAAAGATATTGTAATAAGGTTGGTGGATCATTAGACTGGTTTCCTGCAAAATGCAATTTTAATGCAATGATTTCATTAAATAAATCAATACCGTCAATGTCTGATTCACTAATTGAATAATCTTTAAGTTTCAGATTTAAATCTACAATGTTTCATGAACTCATCATTGCAATAATTAAATAAGTTGAACAGTAATTATTGTGATAAGTCTATAAATAAACGTAGCTTAGTACTTATCAATCTTACCATAATTACGATTCCTTTGCACTTCTGTTTTATACTGACGGATGATTGAATTATAATTACACTAGACAAGTTTAAATATCAATAATTAAGCTGAAACCCACCTCAAAAGAACTATTAACAAAATAATTGCAATTTAATGTGCCATCGTTACTATTTATCTACCAAAGCACTGTTCTAATGCGTACAAGTATCTAGGTACCTAACCTACCAATTGAGAAAGAGGCGCAAAGGGGATTCCCCTAACTTCGCCAGTCCTGTTTTTCATAGAATGACAGACGACGTTTGGTAATGCATCTTAGTTTTAACGGATGCCAATAGATGGCGGTTTTAACGTCATTCGGTCCGATTTTTTTCTATACTATGACATATTTTCTTATACCCTCAACGGATACGTCTCGCGCGCTCCAAGGAGAGGACGGGTTAAAGGACGTTAATTGCTTTATTATCCTTTTTGGGGGGTTTTGTCAAAAAAAAATCAATATTTGAGCTACTTTGGGGTTACGGAAACTATATATTTTTAGAATCTGCATTAAATTTCCCTCATTTTGATGCATAATTAACAAGGTTTTATTAAAAACAGCCCCCCTAGAGAATTTACCAACAAAAACAGATTTTTTTACCTCATGAAAAAATTGTTGTGGTTCCTCCGTGATTGCTCCGCCACCTTGTAATCTTTTGCAATCAATTATGATTATGAAAAATTACAAAAAATTATAAAATGCCTATTGGTCGCGCGACTCGCGCGCCGGCTATCCGGTGACCGGCTAGCCGGCGCTCGATTTGCCGCCCTCTGGCGCTGCCGCCCGTGTGCGCTTTGCACGCCCGCTTACGGCGGGCCTGTTCCCGATCTCGTATGGAAAATTGTTATAGAACTTTTTTAAAGAGATTTACGAATCTGGGATTGTTTATTGCAAAAAATAGCTATGTGCAAATTTTTTAAACTGAAAATTTAAAAAAAAATCACCAATACTGCATTTGCATTCGGATCGATGCGACAACCTCCCTCTTTAATGTACGAAAATTTGATGGCTCCAGATTTTTTCCAGTAATAAAACTTTATGTGATGACGTGTCGTGAAAACACTCGTAATGACGAACAGTTTACATTCAACGCGCTCACCCTGCATAAAAGGAATCAAAGGTCTTAAAAATTTATTCTTGTACGGTTTTACGCGTAGATTTTCATCAAGTAATTAAACTACTTTTCGGAAAAATAAAATAAAAACCTTAATTTCGTGACAAAATAGTCAATATTTTTGAAATAGAGAAGCATTTAGAGAGTTCGCCTCCTCTAAATTCTAGTAGTCCATAGGTAACTTTTAAGAGTTGTTACCGCGAAGGTACCCCCCCGCCAAGTGGTTGGGGTGGCGGTTGCCTACCTGCCACGCTAGAAACAGCGCTTTTGCTGGAAAAAAGGCCTGTACTTTCAAAACGGCACACTCGACTCCAATTTCGAGGAGAGATTTGGATTCCTCATACCCAAAAACATAATTATATACTTTTGACCACAAAACTCACACCGATAACCCTGCAATAGCCTTACAAAAGCGTCATTTTTGTAAAAACAAACGAGTACAATATTACGACGCTGTCGTCATGGTGGGTGAGTGTGGGGCTGGAGGCGCGGGTAAAGTTACATACAATGCACAGCAAACGTGTATTTAATATTTTGCTTTAGCAAGCCATTATTTGGTAATATTGCAAAGTAAATTATCACTTTAGTAACTGCAGCCTTTCTTTTAACTAGAATATTTAAAAGATAAATTATGTGTTAACCGGATAACAAAAATAAATTAATTAAGTTTTTAGTAAAACTAAAGTATGTTAATCAAATGAATCACTAGTATATGAATCAGATAATGAAATATCCTTAAATATTAAAATCCCTAGCTGCACACATATTTGCAAAATTCGTAGCACTTCACATTGTTCTATTTGCAGCTGCAATTTCTAGCACATGCTACCTTACACTTGCACCAAACGAGAGCTTTACATGACTTGGAAATGGTGTCATTTTGGATCCCAACCATACGACACTTGATCCCATCCCCAATCCGCAGGCGAAAGTAGAGTCTGAATTGGTTGTATTGACTCCATACTTAAGCCTGATATGACACTCGCTGCATGTGTAGATTCAGACCATCCTCTGTGGATGGGATCGCTTCCAAGTTGCGATTAGATGCAGTGAGAAGGACCCGCCTGACGCGAAAGATTTCGCCCTTAAAACAGACTGTATATGGTGATGACGTCCAAACATTTTTTGGCTTTCTGCAACCGTCATTCACTGAGGTGTTGGAAATGAAGTGCTGTTTCTGGATTCATCATGAATGCATTCCATGCAGTTTCTTCCCACTCCGTAAAACTATTCAGCATTGTCACAGCCGATGAAGGCATGAAAAACCGGAATAGCCTGGGACGTGGATGGTCCTGAAAATATGCGTTAAATTAGGTCGTTAATAAGCGGAAGTAGTTAAATTATATTAAAAAAAAATCTCTCACCTAAAGATTCGCACATTTCATGAACTGCTATAAATTTCCGTTGCTTGCTAGTTAGTAGGATGATGTGTCCAGAGCTCAGGCAAATCGGGCAGTTGAGGAAAGCAGGCACACGCTAGAGCTATGATGTCTGCATCACTAGCACTTATCATAACTCTTTTCTCGCCCTGGCGTACTGCATCAGCTACGTGAACAAAAATCCGCGTGTCCGCTTCCTCATGATTACAAGGAGCCAATAATGCTGCATTGACACCGACAGGGTTTGCTGCAACACTTTTTGTCTACGTGGAGATCAAACAAAAGACCAGATGGAGTAGGGCAAGTGGTGATCAGATCCGCGAGAATTCCGAAAAATTCCGTCTTGTTTGCATTGTGTCGCAGGAAATCTTTCCAATTCTTGGGAATGTTGGTGTCAGTCGCAACCCGGATTCTTTGTCCTCCCTCGTTTTCTCTGGTCCTTTCCTTAAGACTAGATGCCAAATGCCTGGAATAATAGTAGTAGTGTTTATTGGTGCCAATACATTAAATCAACGTTTACACACGTTATATACAAATCATTAATTAAATTAATGCACAAAAATATAAAATAAAGAGCGTAAATAGATTAGAATCTTGGACCACAATAATAAAGACAAACGTTACACACATACATACAAATCAACGCCCTATAACATGAGTTCACTGTTTGCAAAGTTACATATAAGCTTTATTTGGAGATTGGGTGTAAGTTCAGAAAAAAGACAACTTACGTGTCCCGCACGACGTCCAGCCTAAAAACTGACATACTTTCTCGGGAAATGAAGGGGAGAAATACTTGACTAACTTAGTCACCAAAAGACACGCACAGTCCTGGTTGTAGTACGTGGATGGTTTCTGCTCGTCTAGAATTTTAACGTCTACTTCCCTCTGGTGCAGAGGTACTCCCAGAGGTAATCAATGGGATCAAACTTTTGTTTGTAAGGTCCTCTTTTGAAGATGTCCTTATTGAGGCGTTCTCATTGAACATAGCCGGTGGGTAGTCCTGATTCTCATGAGAGAAAACTCATCTAAGTCTGTTGTTACCTATGGCAACAAACATTTGACTAAACAAATTGACGTTACTTGTCAAGGTCTTATTTTAAGTTAGCTATAGATGAGAAGTGTTCAAATCCAAAATTTTAAAACTAGAGTTTAAACTAGAATTCATATTTCAAAGAATCGCAAAATAAATGCGCTACTATAAGCTATAAAAATACTAAAATACTCTATGTTTGCATTTGTTTTGCGGAGAGGTTACTAACGGCCGTATCATGACGTTATTTGAAGAAAAATAGCTTCTGACTTACGTTTTGCAACGGACTTGAATCCAACGTCACTACACACAACACACTATATCACAGTAACATTCTTCTTTGAGGAAACCTTTACATAGGACGCAAAATCTTAGCACACATAAACTATCTTGCACTTCAAATTCTCCTTGGCCGCTGACCAGGTTAAAGCAAGAAAGCTACGGCTTGATAGAATACCTTACGGCCTAGCGCCGCTCATCACCACGACGACAGCGACGTAACATACTCGTTTATTTTTACAAAAACGACGCATTTGTAAGCCTACTATAGTGTGAGTTTTAGAGTCATAGGTATGTTTTTGGGTGTGGGGAATCCAAATCTGTCTTCGAAAATGGAGTCGAGTGCGCCGTTTTGAAGGTACATGCCTTTTTCCGACCAGAAGCGCTGTTTTTAGCCGCCACCCCCACCACTTGGCGGGGAGTACGGTCACTTTAACACTTCTTAAAAGTTACCTATGGACTAGTGCAATGGCGCATCCGAGCCAAATGAAATGCAAGGTTGGTCTGAATATGTCCTGTTAACATCCGGAATACAATATAAAAGGACAGAAATCTCTTTCTTGGAAGACACTAGTAATAGCAGAACATGCATGCATGAAACCCTTCGTCGCAGGAGATTGCAAAAAATTAAAAATAAGAAGAGAGGATGCTGATCCTAGTTATGCAAAACCGTGGACGAAACCCATGGGGTATGCCCTATAAACTGATAACAAAACAACTTGGATTCCGGGAACCAAATCCAGCTTTTTAACAACTAGAAAGGAGGATAAAGAACATCGTAGAAACCCTTTCTCCCCAACAAAAGTGTCGACCTCTACTGAATCACTAAGAAACGGAAAGAGGTGAGTTTAATATTAAGACACTCCATGAAGCCAGAAAAAGACTGGAAGTGCGGTAAAGCGTCAGGACCTGACCAGAGACCAAATAAAGCACTTTCTATCGCAATAGAGATGTGGCCAGAGCTGTTCATTCAATGAATGTCTTCGAAGAGGTCCTTACGAGGAAATGGAGGGAACAGTTCTTGGCGATTCTGAGAAAGGGGACCAAACTCCAAAACCAGCTATCATATGGGAGGCCAATCTGTCTTTTGGACACCACAGGAAAACTCTTAGAGATATTGCAATTAGGCTAGAAGAGCATATAGAGACAACAGTTCAACCATCGATACAGTGAAACAAGTAGCCCAGGCCGCCCATATAGTGAAAAACTACCCATTAACAAGCAAGGGTTTCTGTGTACTGATGATCCTAGACGTTAAAAATGCTTTCAATACAAGATGGGACAAAATTATGAGAGCATTAGAAGCGAGGAACACCTACATATCTATTAAAAATCTTAGATAGCTACTTGATGGACAGAACACTAATCTATGACACAGACAAGGTTAAAATAATATAAAGCATTATTGTCCCTTTCCTGTGGAATGTAATGTATGATGGATTTCTAAACCTAACACTGTCGGACAGCTTCTTTGTAAATGGCTTCGCTAATTACGTAGTATTGGCGGCGACGACGCGCAGAAGTACTGAGATCCTGGAGTAATGATGAGATGAGTAATATAGATATATTTATACATTTTTCGATGCATTTATATGCTTCAAATCCCGCAACATCTTTTTCCAGCTTATCCAAATCAGTATTCATAGGTTTCAGTGCATCAGTTACTGTAACAACATATCTTCCATCAGGTTTTCTAATAATAGTTCAAAATTTCCAAATAGTTTAGTATTCAAAATATCATCAGCCGCTTTTTTAAGTTTATCTAAATCAGCAGCAATAGGTTTTAATGCATTATTTATTAAAACATTGAAGAAATCTATTACCTCAATTGCTAGTTGCTCATAACCAATCTGTTATTGAATATCTTACTTGGTGACTTCAAACTCCAAGTCCATACCTGAAATTCTCTTATCTATATTTTTATGTTAGGATCTACTTTATTAATTCGATCTTTCAATTTTACATCATTTTCAAATTTATTATCAATATTATGAATTCAATCTATAAAAGTACGAACAGTTTCGTTTAGGCTTCTCATAGTATCACGAAGTTGGTCAGCATAATTCTTAGTCGATATATCATTTTCATCTATAGGTGCTTTAATATTACATAACATGCGATTTTCAATTTTATAATTGCCATTACTAGTGAAGGATAAAGCAGACTGAAAACGAACAACTTGTTGAGGTTTACAAATAGAAGAGAGAGAATGTTCGAACTTGTTTATTTAAAACTATAACGAGTATCAACTTACACTACATATAATTGCGGATATCTTGCATTATAATTCCTTTACATAAATCATTATAAAAACAGATGTTTGTTTGACTTCCTAGTCATGTCAGACAATCACGTTCTAGCTGCTTTAGTATTGATATTAACCCACCAATCGAATTGGATAGCACATAATATAACTCTATCTAGTATTGATTTCACTCGTACTTGGAATTCGATCCCAGACAGATCCGGTATCGATAACATTACAATAAATATTTTAGGTCAGGAATCAAGATCTGTTCACTCGGTTAACGCAGATGAATCTATCTTTACATCCATCCATTCACAAAGTCCTTTAACAGCGATGAGAGACAGATTGATATTAATCAACATGAATATTAGTCAAGCTGAGATTTATAGAGAAGCAAAGAATACTGAGCAAAATACAGCTGGAAAGACTGGTACCTGTTTTCTCACAAATAATGTGTGATTTTTCTTATTCGAGAACTAAATGGCAATAGTTTTCGTTTCTCGCACCGAAAGCGACCTAAGATCGCTATATAATTCTCATTTACAAGGAATTAAACCAATGAATCGCATAAGTTCCGAAGAATGGCGGGAGTTTAACAGCGCTAAAGTATGTGTTTAATGTGAACGTCCTTTCGATGAGAACGATATCAAAGTAAGAGATTATTGCCACATAACGAGGAAAAAGATTTGGTGCTGCACTACTCAATTTATATTACTCAATTTTATCCTCATTATATTTCATAATTTAAGCGATTATGATTGTCACATGTTCATAAGAGTTGTTCAGTTACGAGGACAATAAAGTATGTGTTTTATGTGAACGTCCCTTCCATGAGAACGATATCATATTAAGAGATTATTACCACATAACGGGGAAAAAGGTTTGGTGCTGCACTACTCAATTTAAATTACTCAATTTTATCCTCATTATATTTCATAATTTAACCGATTACGATTGACACACGTTTATAAAAGTTGCGCAGTTACGAGGACAAATATTGATGTAATAGCTACAAGTAAAGAGAAGTACGTACCATTTCAAAGACCATTTACCTGCACGATTATGTCGACAAAGATCGGACTACAAAAAGGAAATAATTATAATTTATATTTTTGTCAACATCTATAGAAAATTTGGGTGGGAGTTTAGAGACTGGTCATTTTAGGGAGACGCGAGAACATTTTGCTCACTTAGCGTTATTGACATAGACATGGTTTACTTTTTAATAAAAGGTATTCGGGGTAGTATTAGTCAATGTTCGGAAAGAAAGCATATCGTCAATAATAAATTTCCATCAAATTATGATCCTAGCAAACCATTTTTATTAGGTTATAAATAAAGAGCTAGGATCATAATTTGGTAAAAAAAACTTTGTTTTTACCGGATGCCACAAATCTATACCGGCAAATGTGGCAAGCAAGCATAACCCAGTGGCGGTTTTAGGAGGTTATCAGAACGTAAAAAATAGATTTAAATATTATGGATGTCAGAGATGACGACTCACACGGGCATGTTTTGGAAGTCAGCCACAAAGTGAGCCATCCTCAACGGCCTAATAGTAATGCAAATGCATATAATTCTAAAGTTCGGTCAAACCACGTGGTTAAAAACATGTCGATTTAAATACTCAATTGAGAGAAATAAGACAGGAAATAAGTTTTTTCAAAAGCATACAATAACAACGTTTTTAATTCTAGAAAAAGCGGATCGATTTTGTACGGAATGAAAATCGAGTTTCCAGATAATCTAATAATCAATTTTTTCGCTATGTGTGCAAAATGAGCTACAAAAAAGGCAAAAGGTGTTAAGAAATCGGTAATCGAAAAACATCTCAAAATTGAAGATTATCGGAACTCGTAATATTTATAAAAATGAATAGTTTTCGAAGGAAATTACACAATGTTTATATAAAAATAATAAACAAAGCAATATGCTTTATGTTATTGTGATTAATAGACATTTTAAACCTGCTTCTTCATGATTTTCTGTTTAGTAGAATAGCGTCAACAATTGCTAATTTAGAAACGCTATAAAGAGATTCCGGCCGGAACCAGTCTCAAGAACCAGTCGCAAACTGAACTTTTCTTCGCACCCAGTTTGCTTTTTTTTTGTTTTGAAAATTTCAAACAATAAACCCAATTTAAAAACTTACACCTCAGGTTGAAACTCGATTTTTTACAAAATAATAAGACACAGCGTGTTAACGTTACCGTGAATCGTTTTATATGGGTTATCCTGTTATCCAGTCATTCATAGTCATACGACCACCCAAATGCATGTCAGAAAATACAATGGCAGTGCGCATTTGCCAAAGCCGCACACGGCCAGGTGTCGTTACGGTGGTCTAAATAGCAAAGGCTGCGTAGGCAATTACTTCGAATTTGGCAAATTTGACACATCGTTATTTTCTACGATGGCAAAGAAGAACGGCATAATCGTTGGGCGCCACTTGTAATGTATTATTAGCTCATTCGCCAATTCGTAAGGATAAATTAAGTAGGCACTAATTTGTAGCGAAAGTGAATTTATTTCATTTAATCTAATTTAATTAAGCATGATATTAGGGTGTGGATTGGATTGTTTCCTTTGTCAGTTACATTTTTAAAGGGCGCCAGAGTTCCTAGAGACAGCACGAACTGAACATGAATGTTTAAATATAAATAACAATAAAGACAGAAATACCAATTTGCTCTTATAATTCGTGATGTCCCACAGACCTCTATCTTGCGGTAAATCAAAGAAATAAATTAAGAACAAGCCATATATTAACTACATTACAATGTGATTTATGGTACCATGTGCGCTGGAGTTATTAATATAATTGAGTTATTAATATAATTAAAATTAAATTACAAACACAATCAAATACAATCCATTACTTGAAATATAGTTTATAAACATTACTTGAAAAACAGTTTATAAATAAATTTGCTATGTGATGAGAATGAAAATTAACTTTAGTATAAAAGATTAAAAAAATTCTGAATAAATAAGTAAGACGATTACACTGGTCTTTACAAATTACTCCACTGATTCATACCTAGCTTGTCCAACTATCCTATAACCATGCAACCGTATTGGGGCCTCCACTGGAACCTGCTTCTGCCTATTCCCAAGTTAGCTAACTTGAGGACATCTTAGGACTTAAAAGTGACGTGGACGATGGAAGTTTTCCAACATTGTTCACATGCAAAATCAAATAATAATCCAGTCTTAGACCAATGTATATGGCTATTAAAAATTATACAGGGAAATATTCTGTGAATCTCAGTTGGACAATTACGATTGGAGGAAGTGATCAACAATTTGAAAATTTACTGGTTAGAGCAGGTATAATCGAAAGGTTAAATTACGAATTTAAGTTGTGCAGAAATTATAAACAACTACAGTTAAGCAAAAATTATAAATGGCTACTGTTAAGCAAAAATTATCAATAACTACTGTTACTCAAGATATTCCTCTTGTTTACTTTAAGACATGAAATTCAAAAGAAAATTATGCAACTTGTTTTAAACAGTCGCTCTCGGCAAATTTAAATAAAAAATAACTTGATTTTTGTGATAAATAGAAAAATCAAGGTACAACCTCTCTATAAACAAGTCTTATTATAACTCCAAATAAGTAATTTCAATTACTTTTCTTTAATATGGCCCTTGGCACATAAACGATAATTGAAAAAAATAGAAAAATAGAGGTACAACCTCTCTTAAAACGAGTCTTATGACTCCAAATAAGTAATTTCTATTACATAACCTATATATATATATGGCCCTTGGCATATAAACGATAATTGAACGAAATTACGTCTCAATTAATTACAGATAAAAACGAGATAATCCCTATCTCGCCTCGAAATATGAATTAAGATAAAAGATAAAGAAAAACTAGGTAAATTTACACATGTGAGTTTAATTCCTCATAAATGCAAATCAATGTCGGTACATCAGTGTTGAAACGTGACAAGGTAAGTGCTAACAATCATATACTTGATGTTACAAATGAACTGAAATTTAATGAAATAAGCCTGAAAAGAAAAAACACTATAACCAACAATACTATGAGGGAAAATTCAGAGAAATTCTACTAAAATTCAATTAACTACCTTTACAGGAATATATAAAATCCGCTCCGAAAATCTCCCAAATAATACTGTTCAATCTAAATAAAAATACTTAAAATAATATCCGTGACCGCTAAACGATGAAATAATTTCGTTCTCTATAAATTTGGATTAAACCATTATCAAATTACATGAATTTAAACGCAATTATCCACCAACAAATCGGTATTTAAACCTAAAGGTCACTACAAAAAATTAAGATTATTAAAATCGTAAATTACTCGAAAGTGTAATATAAAAATGCTAAATTTTTGCTTTAGCCAAATATAATTAAGTGAATCGGAAACAATTATTAATTATGTATTTGAAAAATGAAAAGATTAGTGAAAAATATGTAAGATGAATAAAATATTCCAAGATCAGAAATTTAGCACTCACCTAGTCAAACGTTGCCACCAAGACAAACGATCTTCGCTTTAAAATTTAAGACGCTCCACCTATTCTGACTTCCGATGCTCTCATTGGGTAATTTAAATCAACCGTTATAGGACACCCGGCGACAAACTAAGGAAATACTCGGCATACGCTAAATATACCAATCTATTGTAGATTAAATGCTTAAATT
>MU194803.1:1376-17764 GCA_016904865.1 Pissodes strobi | reverse complement strand
CAAGAAAAATATAATAAAGGTTAAAAATCTTCAAAGATATCATCAAATTAAGGGTCTGATGATATATCTATAGGTTGTGTCTATTTTGCAAATTTTCTTTTTTTTTTCGCTAGAAAAGGGGTGTCCTATAGAATAGCTTAAGCCAAAAAAATCGGAAGATTCGCCACATTTGAGCCGAAAAAATATCCGCGTTTTGAGCCTTAATTTTTTATACAACCTGGTAAACAATAAAATCGACTGCATTACTCTTGTAAATCAAATTTGGTATATTGTCCCAAGGATAAACTCCAGAAACTTTCGCACCTTTCTCTGTAACAGGGCACTGAATAATATTTTCAAGAGAGCTCCGATTTTCTACATATGTGACTTATTTAATACCCTGTGTAATCATAATATAGACCTTTTTGTTGACTCGCTGTCTTCTGTCCTGAGGGTGTGTAATCGATAAGTTGGTTTTTTTTTCTTACCTTATTTGAGTAGGTCTTTCAAGTGTATTGGGTAGTTATGTACTTATCTAATACTAGCTATTTGATGTTTGATTATGTGGTATAGGGATATATGAGGATTTTTTTGTTTGTTTTGTTTTAAATCAGTTTAAACTCTAAACTTGAAAACTATATCATTAGTATTACTTTAATTTATTACTTTTTTTTAATTCTATATTATGCATGTATATTTCATTTATTGATTGTAGTATTTTTTTTCTACATTTCCTGTAAGTGGGTGACCGTTGGAAATAAACACTTATTTATTTATTTATTTAATTGCCCTAGAAGTGCAAACTTCCACTACGACTTTCCCAGGTGTAACGTTAAAATATCGAAATTGTAAAGTGAAAATAATGAAATTTCAGTAACCAACACCTGGGGCCTGGCACAGTTTTTCCAAAAGTTGCACATTTTCTTATGGGGAATAACAGTGTTTGTTTACTATCTAAGTATATTTAATATTCCACTTCACGCATGACCCTCCGCTCGCGTCGGGGGCGCAACCAAACAAAACTAACCCAAACTAACCCAAGGCCGGAAATAAAAAAAAATTGAAATTTGTCAGTCGAAAATACAAATATTTTTTAGTTTGTTTTTCCTCATCTGGGCATGTCTTGGATTAGTTTGGGTTAGGTTTGTTTGGTTACGCCCCCGGAGCGAGCGGGGGGCCATGTATGAAGTGAAATATTTGACGAATATATACATACAAAGGAATAGTGTAATCGAATGAGTGTCCCTTTTATTCCGATGAATGAATGCAAATGCACATTGAAAAATCATCCAAGCAGCCACGTTTACCATACGGCGGGCAATGATATCATTATGGCAGGATCGACCATCCCTTCATCTTCATTCAATCGCACTACTGGGGGTCTCGGTCAACAGCAATATGTCCTGGCATGACCACGTTGCGAACCGTCGCAAAATCAGCCTCTCAGAAGCTTGGTACGCTATTTCGCAACAAAAAATGTACACACCGCAGCAGTTGCTCTTGCGTTACAAAGCGCAAATAAGACCGGGCTTAGAATATTGCTCACACACCTAAGTTCATTATATATTGCTCGAACAAGTGCACTAAATACTGCATAACAATGGTTTTCCTCTAATAAACTCAAACTTAATGAAGACAAAACCCAAAACTTAATAGTTTCACTCAGAAAAGAAACTGTGCCTACCGGTCCAGTTAAACTCTTGGGCATTCATGTTGATTACAAGCTGACTTGGGTATCACATATGGAACACCTCTCCAGTAAACTCTCTCAAAACCTTTATCTACTCCGCCAATTGAGAAAAAGTGTTTGAAAGGAGATGCTGTGTATACTTGCGTGTGTACTTTGCCTTTTTTCAAACTCACTTACAATATGGAGTATTAATGTGGGGTCATTGTGGTAACCAGTTACCTGTTTTTCGAATTCAAAACGCAGCAGTTCGAGTTATATCTGGTGTGAACAACCGAGCTCATTGTAAACCACTATTCAAGGAAAATAGAATTCTTACTTTAACCTCTCTTTTTATTTTTGAGTGTCTCATGTATGTTAAAAAGAACATCTCTAAATTTAATTTCATGCACATACTCATATGACTCGTTTTAGAAACAACATTGATGCAGAATATCTAAGGTTGAACAGGTCAGCAAATGGTTGGAATTTTTATGGTCGAAAATTTTATAATAAATTACCTGAGAATATTAGAAATCTAGACATAAATAAATTTAAGCTCCAAATAAAAGCTTTCCTAATTGATTTACAAATGACCAAATAATTTTCTAAATATATTGTATGTATAGTGTTCTCTTTTTATGTTTTCGTTTATACTACCCTAGACTGAATCTTGTGTGTAATCTAGTTCATAGTGATCTTTTTTTTAATTGTGGATATGATTCTATATTGTATTTAATATTATTAGTATTATGTATTATATGACGTGTGTAAGAACTTTTATGATTTGAACACAAATAAATTTGAAATTGAATTTGAAACATCTGGGGTGCCACGCCAGAGCACATCCTAAAGCTACTGGATTTCGTTCAGAAGAGAGTTGTGCGTCTCGTCGGTGACCCGGAGTTGACCCGGAATCTGGATAGTCTGAAACACCGCAAACATGTGACCGAGAAAGCCCTGTTTTACAGATACTTTTACGGCCGATTGTTCCCAGGATTTGGCCCGCCTTATCCCGCCCCTGACAACGCCTGTCAGACAGTCATGATAGATGGCAAGAGCGCACCGGTTCGTCGTACAACTGGAAACACTTAGAACATCGCTTTACAAGAACTCCTATGTCTGGCGTACTGCATCACTGTGGAACTCACTCCCAGGACGCATATTCGGATGTAATAAGCAAGATGTCAATTCGGCTATGCCGAACGTTTTTTTAAATGTAACGTGCGCGATATCATTTAGTCAGATGTCGTGACTGTTACATAGAATCAACAAATAAGTCGTCAATTATTTAAACACTTCATGCATGGCCCTCCGCTCGCTTCGCTCTCTATCCGAATAGAAACGAAATAGAAACTAACCCAACATTTTTATTTAATTTTTTTTTGTTTTGGGTTAGTTTTGGTTAGCACTTGGTTAGTACCTCTTTGTTGAGCCCCCCTAGCGAGCGAAGCGAGCGGAGGGCCATGCATGAAGTGTTAAAATAATTGAAGACTTATTTGTTGATTCTATGTAACAGTCACACATTTGACTAAAGGCTATCGTGCACGTCACATATGAAGAAACGATCGGCATTGCCGAATGGACATCTGTTCCCCTAACTGACTATTCAAGAACCGTGTCAGTCAACATCTTCGCACACACACCGTTCGTCGAGCAATATAGGAGGTGCTACTGCCCTAAAAAAATTATTCACCTAAATAAAAAAAAAGAGTAGGGACACTTATAGCACATCTTATTCGCTACCAGCTAGTCAACTCTATCGAAATCGGAAAGTTGGAGTGTCGGGCACAGCGCCATGAGCGGTTCAGTTCTACAGTTGAATTTAAAATGAATTTTCGCTTCAAAATACATGACAAATTCGTCAGAAGCCTCGGTTATTGCCCTGAGAGGTTCGGAAATTTCGGATTTTTATACAATTGTGCGTTTTAAAGTTGTTTTAAAACGGATTTTAGACGATAAAAAGCATATTTTAAATTAAACGAACTGTCAAAATTATTATTCAGAGGCCCAGGCGTTTAAAACAATATTGAGTCATGACCCTCTGCAAAACTTGGTTATTGGCTTTCCCAAATCAAAGGATGCCGCCACAAGATGACTAGCTGGTAGTGAATAAGCTGCGCTTATAGCGCACCATTTTTCTAATGAATTTTGCTAACGAAACTACAGTAAACGACTGGCAACAGTATGCCTTCTTAAAAATCTTTGTTTTGGCTATTGTGATAGTTGACAGTAAAAAGGAGGATGGATATTTACAAGTAAAATTTAATTTTGTTTAATGGGGCTATGGCTATGAGACGCTTTAAATTAGGACCGGAACAAAACGGAGGTCTCTCGTTCGACGCAAATGTATCCTAGTTAATATCTTCACCCGACAATTGATTTTCAGATGTGTTTTGTCTATATTTCTAGTGCTTTTGTGAAGTGGTGCTGAAAATTTTGTATCAAAACTCGAATTTTGAGGGTATTTTTTCGGTTCAAATGTAGCGGATCTTCCGACTTTTTTGGCTTAAACTACTATATAGGACACCCCCCTTCTAGTGAAAAAAAGAGAATCTGCAAAATCGACAAAACGTTTATATCACCAGACCCTACAAACCAAATAATATAAATAACCACACAGTTGCAATTTCGACGCCAATGGCTAAAGCAAGTCGCTGCCGAAATTTTAAAATATGTAAAAGAAAATTAGGTGTTGGTCTAGGGTCAAAGTGTATTTAATATATCCTGCGACCAATCACGAAACTGCCTCCCCGCTAAAAATCAACGTCGCACTGTTGCCTATTGTCGCGTATTTTAAATAGCTTGAAGGCGAATAAAATATAAATATTATAAATATTTATAGTATACTTATTCCGTATTTCCCTGTGTAAATAAAATAGTAAATAATAGAAGACAGTAGTATTAAGGAAAATAACAAATTTAAGTATTCAAGTAGGAAATTTAAATATGTATATTCACTATAGGAAACTAGACAGAAAATAAATTAGGATTATTGGGGAAAAAATGTGGCAGTATCTAAATATGCGAGGACATTTTTTGCCCGCATTCTTTTCGTCCAGGTTCTTTCATTTGGCAAACAGTATATATAATATTGTTACGTTTTTCCCATGGGTTCTTCACAGAATTACAACTTTGCTATTTTCAACTAATACTCTCTTTATTCACTACCACTGTATACAATTTAATACTCTAAACTACTCTTATAACTTTACAACTAATATCTATTCAACACTTAATGATTAACTGAACTGCCTAACATTCGCCTTAGGTCTGCTTATATATAATCTCCAATCTATCACGAATATTCGGGAAGTATTCCGAGGCCACTCTATACGATCTCGACGAGGCCATCGAGATAATTCCAGCGATCCCGAATATTCGCTACCGGCCGGGCGATGAGTCATACAGACAAAGAAGCGAGCGGCACGGGCGGCGGCTAGTTCTATAGGGTAGCACAAAAACGTTCGGACGGTTGTTAGTCGTGACATTGCCTCCCTCCAGTGGCGGATTTGCAGTCTCGGCCGCCCTAGGCCCCAAGCTATCAGCCGCCCCTTTCTCAGCATCCACCATATAAACTTTTTTTTTTGTTTTTTTTTTATGGCAGTGGCATACACTCTAAAGGGAGATTCTATGGCGCTCGACGAGCGGTGTGTGTGCGAAGATGTTGATTGACACGGTTCTTGAATAGTTGTAGGTTGTAATTTGTGGGAAACAGATGTCCTGGGACTGAGTTCCACAGTGACGCAGTGCGCCAGACAAAGGAGTTCTTGTAAAGCGATGTTCTAGGTGTTTCGAGTTGTATGACGAACCGGTGCGCTCTTGCCATCTGTCGTGGCCGTCTGACAGGAGTCGCCAGGGGCGGGATGAGGCGGGCCAAATCATGGGAACATCTACCGTGAAAGTATCTGTAAAACAGAGATATCCCAGCCACATGTCTGCGGTGGTCCAGACTATCCAGATTTCGGGTCAACTCTGGGTCGCTGACGAGACGCAGAGTTCTCTTCTGAATGGAATCCAGCAGCTTTATGGTGTGCTTTGGTGCGGCACCCCAGATATGTGAGCAATATTGTAAGCCCGGTCTTATTTGCGCTTTGTAGAACGAATGCAACTGCTGCGGTGTATAGAGTTTTTTAAGCATTAAGCTTCTGGGAGGCTGATTTTGCGATCTTAGGAACGTGGTCATGCCAGGACATATTGCTGTTGACCGAGATACCCAGCAGTCCGATTGACGAGGATGAAGGAATGGTCGATCCCGCCATAACAATGTCAGGGCCCGCTGTATTGGCCCTCTTGGTAAACGTTGCTGCTTGGGTCTTTGCTGCATTGAACTGGACCAAATTTCGGTCGCCCCAAGTTTGAACTTTATCCAGGTCCTGATTTATTGGCGTAGTCTGCTCCTGTCTGCGGTGATGAATCTCAGTCGCTGGTAAGGGTTTTTCTGATCTAAAGTGGGAGACAAGGGTACTGTCATCTGCAAAACTGTAACCAGGACTATTCGTTTAGATCAGCAGGTCATTAATATAGATCAGGAACAGAGTTGGTGAAAGTATTGCGCCCTGAGGCACGCCCACGTTGATGGTGAATGTGTCTGAGGTATGTCCATCAACTGCAATGTGCAGAGATCGGTTCTTAAGGAAACTGGCCAGCCACCTGCAGAGAGAGGCTGGCAGTCCGAAAGACGGCAGTTTGTTGAGCAGTCCGTCATGCCAAACTCTGTCGAATGCCTTTGAAATATCCAACGCAATCGCTCGAGACTCTCCGTAGTTCTCATTTGCCCTTCTCCATATATGAGTGACATAGGCCATTATATCTCCTGTAGATCTCTCTTTGCGAAAGCCGTATTGATTATCGCTGATTATTCTGTTGTTCTCGAGGGACTTGAGTAGTTGCTGATTGACTACACGTTCCATGACTTTGGAGATTATTGAAAGCAAGGCAATTGGGCGATAGTTTGAGGGCGTGGTTTTTTTGCCTTTTTTTGGAACAGGTTGCACTCGAGTGACTTTCCAAGAGGATGGGTAAATCCCTTTTCCGAAAGACAGAGAAAAAAGCCTGGAAAAAACGGGTGTTAGTCCGTTGGCGCAGTTCTTTAGCACGGTGGCAGGTATTCCGTCCGGTCCTGATGCCTTTTGCGTATCTAGTTCTTTAAGGATTTGGCGAGTATGACAGTGATGAAACTTGACTTCTGCCATGGCAGTGTTGATGTTCGATATGATGGGGAGAGTCTTGCCTTGGGGGATGTCTAAGGTAGAGTGCGATGGAAACATTTTGGCGAGCATGTTTGCTTTTTCCTTGGCTGTAGTCGCCGTGATGCCACGTTCGTCTGTCAAAGGTGGGAGAGACGTTTTTGTAAAGTTGTTACTTACTGCCTTTGCTACCGACCAGAAATTCCTGGAGCCACTGGGGCATTGCAAAAGTTTATTCCTGATCCTTTGATTGTGTTTATCCTTAGTTTCGTCGATCACACGTTTGCATTCGTATCTGGCTTCGACAAAATAATTGCGAAATTGTGAAATTACTTTATTGCCAACTTTTCTATAGTATGCACACTTTGGCCAGTAAATAAGAAAGCCTCAGATCACACGTTTGTTGACCTCAGCTTTGCTTCGGCCGGCAACTACATGTGATCTGAGACATTTTTTACTTTACTGGCCTAGGTACATAATATACTATATTTGACACGATTAGGGCCGCCCCTAAATCTGGCCGCCCTAGGCCCGGGCCTACCGGGCCTTAGGGTAAATCCGCCACTGCCTCCCTCTTAAACCTGATCGTCCCGATCAGATACTTCATGTCCGTGATATGCTTTCAGCCTGTCGAAGTGAACAACTTTCAGTTTGCTTCTGGGACTACGCTGAATTCTATACACAACGTCATTAATTCTTTTGATGACTGTATAGGGTCCTTCCCATACTGGCGTTATCTTGGGAGATCTTCCTTTCTTCCTTTGCGGATTATATAACCAGACTTTATCGTTCATCTGAAATCCCATAGAATTAGCTTTGAGATCCTATGGTGTCTTCATTCGGTCGCTGGCTTTCTCCGTGTTTTCTCTGGCTAATTCATGGATGTATAGTAACTTTTCCTTAAGGGAGTCCGCGTAGTCTTGAATTTCCATATCCTGGTTGTCTGGCGTTCCGAATAATAATTGGTCGCAGGGTAAGCGGAGTTCTCTTCCAAATAAAACCATGGCTGGTGTTAGTCCTGTCGTGTCATGGACTGCTGATCTATAGGCCATTAAAAATAGTGGTATGTGTTGGTCCCAATCCTTCTGATGTTCATCTACGACTTTTGACAAATGTTCTTCATTGGTCTTGTTAAACCTCTCAACCATGCCATCTGATTGTGGATGTAAGGCGGTAGTCCGTGTTTTATGAATGTTGAGTAAATCACAAACTTTCTGGAAAACCTTGGATTCGAAGTTGCGTCCTTGATCTGAATGCAGCTCTAACGGCACACCAAATCTGCTGAATAGGTTATTCACAAGGACCTCTGCTATGGTAACAGCTTCTTGATTGGGGATTGCAAAGACTTCAGGCCATTTACTGAAGTAGTCAATTGCCACTAAAATGTACTTGTTACCATTATTTGTTTCTGGAAAAGGGCCAGCTACGTCAATGGCGATACGTTCAAACGGTAGGCCCACATTATACTGTTTCATTTTGCCCCTAGATCTTGTTTTGGGTCCTTGGCTCGCGGCACAGGTTGAGCACTGCCGACACCACGATTTCACATCCTGGCAGTAGTTGACCCAGTAAAATCTGTCGCGAATCTTGTCAATCGTTTTGTTCACTCCGAGATGAGCACCAGACTTTCCATTATGAACTTCTTCCAGAACTTCCGATATCTTCCTCCTTGGTACCACTAACTGTGTCTTCATTACTTTGCCATCGGCTCTTTCCCAGGCTCGTTTAAGAAGTCCATTTCCCACTGAGCCCACATAGTTTTAAAAGCAAGTCCTTTATTTGATATCTCGCTCCAGCTTGGTCTTGGTTGCTGTTCTTCTTTAGCTCTTAGCAATAGTGCTATTTCACTATCTTCAAGCTGATCCTTTTTAAGTTGCTCGGTGGTCCACTGCTGATCAAGCTCAAATTTCGTTAGCCTAATCGAAATAGTTCCTTCTCGTTGATCTACTCTTTGGCAATGCTTACAATTATCCGCGCATGGTCTTCTGGATAAAGCATCTGCATTATTATGCAAACTCCCTGCTCTGTGCTTAACCTTAAAGTTATATTGTTGTAACTTTTCAAGCCACCTGGCTACCTGTCCTTCAGGCTGTTTCATATCCAAAAGCCATTTAAGTGCTGCATGATCAGTCCTTATCAGAAATTCTTGCCCATATAGATATTGATGGAAATGCTCAACAGACCGTACTATTGCCAAAAGCTCTTTTCGGGTTACACAGTAGTTACGTTCAGGTTTCGAAAGTGTTCGACTGTAGTATTCGATAACTCGTTCTTCTCCTGCTTGTACTTGCGGTAAAACTGCTCCGATGC
This sequence comes from Pissodes strobi, assembly GCA_016904865.1. Taxonomy (NCBI): domain Eukaryota; kingdom Metazoa; phylum Arthropoda; class Insecta; order Coleoptera; family Curculionidae; genus Pissodes; species Pissodes strobi. The sequence continues at coordinate 8,620 of MU194803.1, read as the reverse complement.
CGGTGTTGCTTGCATCTGTGTCCAATACAAATTTACCCTTTTGTTCCGGATATCCCAATATTGGACTAGAACATAGAGCCGCTTTTAATTTTCTGAACGCAGAATCGCAGTTATGATCCCAGTTATAATTTGCTCTTTCTTCAGTGAGCTTATGTAGAGGTGCAGCTATATTTGCAAATCCTTCAACAAATCTTCTATAATAAGTACATAGTCCAAGGAAGCTCCGTAGTTCATGTTTGTCGTGAGGACGAGGCCAGTCCTTGATTGCTGTAATCTTCCGTTGGTCGGTTTGGATTCCCTCTGATGACACGACATGCCCGAGAAATTCAAATTTTTGTTGGAAAAGAAAACATTTCTTTGGATTCAGTAAGAGCTGAGCATTCTTGATTCTAGTAAAAACTTCATGCAAGTTTTGTAGGTGCTCTTCGAAAGTTTTTCCCATTACCATTATATCATCAAGATAGACCAGGCATGTCTTCCAAGTGAGGCCTCGTAGAACAACCTCCATAAGACGCTCAAAAGTAGCAGGGGCATTGCATAGTCCGAAGGGCATAACTCTAAACTGATATAAACCACTTCCGGTAGAAAATACGGTCTTTTCCTTATCTTCTTCGTCAATGCCTACTTGCCAGTAGCCGCTCTTTAAGTCGAGTGTTGAAAACCAATGAGATCCTGCTAGTGTCGTCAACGTATCATCAATCCTGGGAAGTGGATAGCTGTCTTTCATGGTGACATCATTGAGCTTTCTATAGTCCACGCAGAATCTGGTAGTATTCCTCAATAATTCCATCGTCAAGCATTTTGTTGACTAATGTGGTAACCTCTTGCTGCTTCGTCACTGGTAGCATCCGAGGATGCTGCCGTATGGGGTGAGCACTTCCAGTGTCGATTTTATGTTTTATAATGTTCGTTCTTCCAGTAGTGCCATTTTTTTCTTTCAAAGGCTGTGCTCTGCTCTGTGATAAATTGTGTAGCTCTTTTCAGTTCTTCGGAAGACAGATGATGCCACGACTTCTGGAAATGTTCTAGGACTTCCTTAGGGTTTGTCGAGGGTGTTACTTCTGACTGCGTTTCGCAACTGGTTACCCACTGCACCGGCTCGCAAGTGGCTATCACATCTCCTTTATTGATTTTGATGGAATTGGATGAAATATTTGCTATCCTTATCGGTATTTCTCCGTCGGTTTTGACTAGTGCTTTGCCTCCGAGGTGTTTGCAAGGCAAATCGTGGTGTTGGATAAGTCCGATGCAGCCTCCAAAATCCTTCTCAAATTTCCCAAAAATTATCTGCTCGGTATTTCCGCTTATTCTGACAGTACATGCCGCCACTACTTTAGTCGGTGTGCCATCATCTGTTTTGTTAAGGATGAACTCTTCGGTGCCAAACTTCAGAAGATTAAGCTTGTTGTCAAAAGAGAATCCATGTTGACCGATGAGATCCATCCCCAAAATAAATTCGTCTTCGATGTCGGCGACTAACACTGTGTGGTGTAATTTAATTCGTCCCAGTTGAAGTTCGATATCCATTTCCCCAAGTACTTCAGCTGTTTCACCGGTAACTGGACGTAAAACTACATTCTTTGATATGGGTAGAACTTCTAGTCTATTTACACTGTTGGACCTTATCAAAGATACCGCCGCACCAGTGTCAACAGTAATTGTTATGGCTCTTCCGTTGATCCTTCCTGTAATTGTTAGACTGTCGGCAGCTTTTCCTAGGCTTTTTATAGAGACGATCCTGGGGGCTTTATCTTCTTTAGCCAACACCCGCCCCGCAATGTTGACTAATTGAAGTTTTCCTGATTTGACTTGTGGGCCCTAGCGTCTCTGGATGGAGATCTAGACCTTAGTTGTACTCGGCAGTCTCTTTTGAAATGTCCAGTCCTGCCACATCTATAGCACTGATTTGATGTATTTCGGTTACGTGGCCTATCTTCCATTGGTTCCCGGAATCTCGCCGTGGCCTGAAGAACTTCCGTTAATTTCTTCAAAATTTCACCCATCTCATTTAATTCACAGCTGTTTGTCGCCTTTTCTTCCTGGATGGATCCGGCCCTGATTTTTGGCTTGGAGATGTTACATGCCGCCTCGATTTGTAGGGCTCGACCCAAAGCTTCACTGCTGTTATCAAATTTGGCTAGGCGTAGCATTTTTTCAGTTTCTGGATCTCTGATACCATCCACGAAATATTGGGCAGCAAGTTCCTCTTGAAATTCCTCTATTGCTCCCGAGTAGGCCAATTGAATGAGACGTCTAATGTCTGCCTCAAATTCTTGCAGGTTTTCACCAGGCTTCTGATGCCGAGACTTTACTTGTGCTTGGTACAGTTGTCTTCGGTGTTGGTCTCCAAATCGTCTCTCCAGTACAGCTACAAGTATGTCATATTTCCCTTGTTGGCTGATGGGAATGGTCTGCAGTAGTTCCAGGGCAGATCCACGAAGCGCTACCACTAGTGATGTAGCTATTTCTTCATTATTCCAACCGTTGACAACTGCAGCGGCTTCAAATTGTCTTTTGTACATAGTCCAGGATGTTTGACCGTCATAAGTTGGAGGTTTGATATGTTGTCCTGTGGCGAATACCCTCTCGGTGGATCCTTGATTTTTTAGTCTGGTAAATTCTGCTTGTAGATTCCTCATTTCTTGCTGTACGTTTCCTACTTCTTTTTGTACACTCCCAACTTCTTTTTGTACATGTCCAACTTCTTTTTGTACATTCCCAACTTCTTTTTGCACATTTCCAACCTCTTGTTGTATATTACCTACTACTTTTTCAAATTTCTCATTCAAATATTTAAAACATTTTCACTGATATTAAAAAATAACCCCTGAATAATAGCTGATTAGGCTCTGCGTTAGCATTAGTCGGTCCCTTTGATGTTGATGGCGCCAATTTTATTTATCCATAAATAAAAGATATTATTTTGTGTTCGAGAATATTTTTTTTATCCATATCTGGTTCACAAAATATTATTAAAACATAAATTTTATATTCTGTGAAGCGAACACAAATAGCTAAACAAGACAATTTTTTTTTAGTGTTTTATCTATGCAAGGCAAGGACAAGAACAGTATTGCCATATTCCGACATTTCGGTTTAATAAGCCATCTGACCATCTTTCTTGTTTGCTTCATTTCGCTTGAGCAAATAAAGGATGGCCACAAACAACTATAACTGATTAACTGATCTCACTTTCTCAGTTCGCAGTTAGAGCGGTAGTTGCAGTTAAAATAATCGAAAAGAACCATAATGAAGGTAGTAATGGAGGAGACAAATCAATATCTTTCTGTAGGGAAGATTGCACGTTGTTTTAGTTATATATCGATTACCAATTTATAATAAATAATTTAAAAAAATAATATATATTTAGAATTTTTGTCGTTCCTGACAAATTCCTGGCACTAAATCATTCCTGGCATAATTACTGGCAAGACATATAATTCCATAAAATTCCTGGCAAAACCAGGGATTCCTGGCAAATTGGCAACCCTGGTCTTTCCTCTCTTCCTCATAGGCCAAGTATGCTTCAAATTCGTGAGCCTCTAATTTTATCGAATTCTACCTTAGTATTTTATTTTCCTTTGACAGGTTCTCGAAAACGCCCACTGAAGCAAGTTATATAAAACAGAACACGTACTAGAATTGACAAACAGATGTTCTGAGAGTGAGTTCCTCAGTGATGCAGTGCGCCAGAGAAAGGAGTCCTTGTAATGCGATGTTCTAGGTGTTACTAGTTGTATGACGAACAGGTGCGCTCTTGCCGTCTGTCCTGACTGTCTGACAGGCATTGCTGAGGGCAGAATGCGGCGGGTCAAATCCTGGGAACATCTGCCGTGAAAATATCTGTACAACAGGGTGATATCGGCCACATGTCTGCGGTGTTACATACTATCCAGATCCCGGGTCAACTCCGGGTCACCGACTAGACGCACAGCTCTCTCCTGAATGGAATCCAGCAGCTTTAGGATGTACTTCGGTGCACAGCAGGGTCTTATTTGCGTTTTGGAGAGTAAGAGCAGCTGCTGCGGTGTAGACAGCTTTTTGTTGCGAGATAGTGCACCAAGCTTTTGCGAGGAATTTGTGATGTTAGCAACGTGGTCACGCCAGGACATATTGCTGTTGACCGAGACATCCTTTAGTCCGATTCACGAGGATGAAGGAAGGGTCGATCCTGCCATAATAATGTCAGCCCGCCGTATTACCTTTCTTGGTAATCGTGGCTGCTTGGGTTTTTGCGCATTGAACTGGGCCAATTTCCTGTCGCCCCAAGTTTGAACTTTCTCCAAATCTTGATTAATTTATATAATCTCCTGCTGTCTGCGGTGATAAGTCTCAGTCGAGAGATCCTGGCAGTGCGAAGGACGTCAGTTTGTTGAGCAATCCGGCATGCCAAGCTCTGTCGAATACTTTCATATTCAACGCAATCGCTCAAGATTCTCCGTAGTTCTCAATTGCTTTACTCCATTATATGAGTGACATAGGCCAATATATCTCCTGTTGATCTCTCTTTGCGAAAGCCGTGTTGGTTATTGCTAATTATCCTGTTGGTCTCGAGATACTTGAGCAGTTACTAATTGACTACACGTTCCATGACCTTGGAGATTATTGGAAGTAAGGCAAGGTTTTCTTGTCTTTTAAAATATAAGCATGCACAAAACAGAATCAAACTTGCGCAGCACAACAGCGCTTACGATACGTTAGGTTAGAAATGCGAGTAATAGAATGTCTGCTGACAAAATAATGGAAGTTTTTTTTTTTGGAAAACTAATATAAATATGCTAATGCCATTTAATTCGCATCGCGTTGCTTGTCATATTTTTGCTTGTAGTATTTTTGAGAAAAATGGTACACGTGTGCTTGTTATATTTATATTACAAAAATACTCTATCGAAATGTGAAAAATGATTTAAGTAAACTATTTTCACAAATTTGTAGGCAGCATCATTGGAAATAAATTTGATGTTTACATATATTTGTTTCCACGATAACTTATAACGTAAGTTATACCATATATCCGCAAGTTTTTTTGGGTGGTAGGGTACAGTTTCAACTTAAATCGTTGTTCCGTTATCGTTTGAACATACGGTCCGAAATTCGTGATGCATCTATTGGTTTCTCGGAAACTACCAAAGATAGAAAAACCATTAAATAGGAAAAGTTTTAGACAATTATGTTAGTAAGCTAATGCCGTTTGCGCTATGGTTGTATCTGTGCAGGGTACTGAGCTTGTTTTTTTTTTGAAATTTCTCAAATCTGTACAAATATTTTCGGGGTAACTTTTTATGCAAAAACGCCGATCTCTTCGGATTTTTTTTGCACCTTTCGGTTTCCTGGGACCATCATCAACTTCTTTGTTCTTATGACCGCTATATTGAATCTTTACGTCATCAGGAAAAGCAAAAAATTACCAGTTCAATGTTATATCACACTTTGGTAAAAAGTTTGATTCTAGATAAGAAAGAAGAAAGAAAACAATTTTTGACAAATTTGACAACATTGCATAATAGAACAACACGTAATAGAACCAAAACGCTCCATATATGAGTGACACAAGCCATTATATGTCTGGTCGATCTCTGTTTGCGGATGTCGTATTGGTTAGCGCTAATTATTTTGTTGGTCTCGAGGTACTTGAGTAGATGCTGATTGACTACACGTTTGGAGATTATTGGAAGCAAGATAATTGGGCGATAGTTTGAGGGTGTGGTTTTCTTACCCTTTTTTGGAACAGGTTGTAATCGGGCGATATTCTAAGAAGTAGGATAAATCCCTTTAGGTAAGACAAAGAAAAAAGTCTGAAAAAAATGGGAGTTAGTTCGTTGGGGCAGTTCTTTAACACGATAGCAGGTATTCCATCCGGCCCTGATGTCTTTTGCGTATCTAGCTCTTTAAGGATTTTACAAATGTCACGGTGGTGAAACATAACTTCTGTCATGGTAGTGTTGATGTTGGATATGGTGGGGAGAGCCTTGCTATGGGGGACACGTGCGATGAAAACATTTCGGTGAACATGTTTGCTTTTTTCTTAGACTCGCCGTGACGCCGCGTTTGTCTGTCAGGTTGAAGAGAGGTTTTTGTAAAGTTATTACTTACAGCCTTTGCTACCGACCAGAAATTCCTGGATCCATTGGGGCATTGCAAAAGTTTATTCCTGGTTCTTTAATTGTGTTGGTCCTTAGTTTCGTCCATCACACGTTTGCATTCGTTCCTCGCTTCGGTAAAATAACTGCGACTTCTTATGCTCAATTCTACACGATGCGCGCTGCTGTTCGCTTTAATATCGTGATATCAGTACTGTCCCTGATAAGGCCACACCAGATACGAAACATAGACCAATATCTCGCCTATTTTCTTTGGCCTTGTGCGCGAGAGATATGTATGGCCCGCAACAAAAATTTTATTCGATATTCAAAATTTTTTCCCGCGCCAGCAGAAACATTTTGGATACAAAATTGCGTACCTATTGTTTGTGAATTCCTGGTTTTGTAAAGACCTTATTTTTTGCCTTTATCGCTATAAAATTTTGATGTAATTTTACATAAACTAATTATTTTATGCACGTTTCGAAAGCTGCAAAACGCTTGTCTAAGAAATATTTTAGAAATAAGGGTGATGTCATCATTATATGAATGAACATAATTAAAGAAAAAAAAATGAGTGCAAGAGGGGAATGGGACATATAAATTACGAAAAAACGTATTTGGAACTTTCATTCAAACATTTATTTATACACACTACACACACGCATGATAAGAAATATGAAATATGAACATTAATTAAATATGACAGTCTGATATTTTATGTAGGTAATTAGTAGTAACATTAAACGATTTTTCTGTCATTTGGACATAATATTATTTACAATTATATAACTATTACAAATGAGAAAGAACTTTTATTTTCCTATTGGTCTGTTCAGCTTTTTTTTTAAGTAACTAAGTCTCTATTAGTAAATTTTATGGTATAAAATAGTTTAAATCGAATAAATAATTTAATTACATATAAAAGAGGAAAATTAGAATATGGCTAAAAAAACTAATTTGGTGCATTTCGATTAAATAGGTTTGCGAAATTCCTTTCTTAATTGAAAGTTTGCCAAATAACTGAACAAAAAATTGTATAATTTATAAATAAGGTATATAAATTCCTTATTAGGGTATGTTAAATTTCCAAAAACACCGCATTCATTTTCATATGCCTTAAAATGAGTAAATAAATTAGTTTTATTCTGTCTATTTTCTTAG
>JAEQML010069077.1:0-17766 GCA_016904865.1 Pissodes strobi | reverse complement strand
GTTCAAACTTGGGGCGACCGAAATTTGGTCCAGTTCAATGCAGCAAAGACCCAAGCAGCCACGTTTACCAAGAGGGCCAATACAGCGGGCCCTGACTTCATTATGGCAGGATCGACCATTCCTTCATCCTCGTCAATCGGACTGCTGGGTGTCTCGGTCAACAGCAATATGTCCTGGCATTACCACGTTGCTAACATCGCAAACTCAGCCTCCCAGAAGCTAGGTGCGCTATTTCACAACAAAAAACTCTATACACCGCAGCAGTTGCTCTTGCTCTACAAAGCGCAAATAAGACCGTGCTTAGAATATTGCTCACATATCTGGGGTGCCGCACCAAAGCACACCCTAAAGCTGCTGGATTCCATTCAGAAGAGAGCTGTGCGTCTCGTCGGCGACCCGGAGTTGACCCGGAATCTAGATAGTCTGGAACACCGCAGACATGTAGCCGAGATATATCTATTTTACAGATACTTTCACGGCAGATGTTCCCAGGATTTGGTCGGCCTCAACCCTCCCCTGGCAGCTCCTGTCAGACAGTCACGACAGACGGCAAGAACGCACCAATTCGTCGTACAACTGGAAACACCTAGAACATCGCTTTACAAGAACTCCTTTGTCTGGCGCACTACATCACTGTGGAACTCACATCCAGGACATCTGTTTCCCACTAATTACAACTTACAAATATTCAAGAGCCGTGTCAATCAACATCTTCGCACACACACCGCTCATCGAGCGCCATAGGGTCTCCCTTTAGTGTGTGTGCCACTGAAATAAAAAAAAAACATACCCGGAAACGGTTGGCAAAAAGGGATTGAACGAAGTAATTTCATTTCTCGAAAATGTGTTCCACGTTTTGGTCGAAAGGTACAAACTCTAGAAATATTTTGCGGCTCCGCTGGCGGTCAAAACAAAAACCAATAAGTATTTAAGTTCATCCACTATTTAGTTTACTATAGAAGAACATTTACTTCGATTAAGATAACATTTTCTACACTTATACCTCGAATGCGACAAAAATTTTGGCCTTGTTTTCGAGCAGAATATTTTGCGTGTCTGGTCATGACTCTTATCATTTCTTTACTATGTGAAAAGTTGACATTTAAAATCCAAGAAGTAAGACAAATTGAGGCAAAATATGAACATCTACGGCTACTTTTTCATCGTTCTTCTTATAACGGTCCAATAACAAGCAGTATCGTAACTTCCAACATGAAACCGGAATGAAATATATCAGCTTTTACGACCCAGGGAGTTTTCTATCCGATGATAGCATACACAGATAAACGAAGCTCCTTTTTATTGACAAATTTTATAATTATCAAATGACAAATAAACAACCAAACTGACAAATAAACAGACAAACTGACAACCAAACAGACAGTTGAATATCTGGAAGAAAAATAAATCAAAACTCTTAAATTACAGATGATGAGTTTGAGGATTTTTCAATAAATCTTACTATAATAAAAAAATTCTTAGAAATTTATTTTGGGATTTAGTTAACCTGTCATTATTAAATTGGTCCTCTTTATTTTAATAACAACTAAATCTCTTGGTTTTAGGACTGATTCCGATTAAAAAGAAAATGTATCTTGTCTAAATATTGTGGATTTATGGCACGCTAATTTTTTTCAGATTTGCCGTTTTAGTAGAAAGAAAATCTATATTTATATTTGCTGTATGCGGTTGCAGCATATACCGGCACACGAAATATCTTTGTTTGTTCTGTTTTTTTTTAAATATTACTTTTTATTTTTAAGTCTGTTTCCAATAATTATTAATAAAAATTACAAGTTTTGTTAAAGTATTATAGACCTTCAGGACGCCCGGTTTTTGAAGATGTGTGGCTTGAGTAGAATGAAAATCTTATTAATTTTTGTGTGTTTTTTATGGGCATTACTGGGTTTCCCCTGTTTTATGTTGCATCTTTGTTTCTATTTTTCCAATATTTCAAAAAATTAGATATAACTATTATTTTAATTTTTATAGAACTGTTGTTTAAACCTATATTTCAATTAGGCACCATAGAAAAATAAATCTTCTAAAAACCGTTTTTACAGATTAGATTCTAATACTAAAAATACATTTTCTCAGCTCTAAATTGACAAAGCGCGTTTTTTTCGTGCAGTCTTCATCTATAGCGGTAACTAATTCTTCACAGAAACTCATTCCTTTTTTTGCCAAGTGTTTGTCCGATGTAAAGGAACATCCTGGAATTCGATTTATTCTTATAGTGCCCAAACTTTGCATATCCATTTTTCCTAATTCTATTTGTAAATTTATGCTGTTGAATCAACTGTCATAGTATAGCTTGCGGTAATAAATTTATTCTTGGGTATTATTTTACCAAGTCTCAACAGAACGTTTCCACTTACTCCAATGTCAAGCAACTCTGGATCTAGTTCTTCTGCACCGATACAATTTCCTGTTATAAATAATTACATCAGAACCACATAAAACGAAAGCTCTGTAGCCCTTTTTTTTGGCTTTCTCTATGTATTGGTTTAAGTGATGGCGCCGTTTCAAGGCTATTATTTGCTCATCCATATAGCTTCTCTGTCATAAGAATCTGATTAAGTTTTCACACTGGATAAACGGCCGTAGTTAGAAAAAGTTGTCAGTACTTTGGTCTATATGTGAATATATATCTATCATTGAAATGCATGTAAACTACACCTCTATTTTCTCGGTTTAATTAAATAAAACACTTGGTAACTCGGTATAGGATCTATTGTTCTCCTTAGTACAGCGATCGACCGATGCCAAAAACGGCTAACAGAATAATAATCCCCGAAAAAAACCTTGACAGGCCCTTTTTCCTATTTCTCAACAGTAACATGATATTCTTACATCATAAAACTCTAAATATCTTAAAAATACGTGATAAATTACTAGCCTGGCACCATTATCTCAGGCTCCATATAAAGGAGGGTTGATTACTCAAATTCGTAAAAGTGCTCACACATACTTGACATTATTTTACGACATGAAAACTAATACATTTACACAACAGTCCTTGCCTTAATAAATGTGTCAATAGGAGACTAATTAATTCTAATCTTAAGTATACCGACTAAATACTATTCTAGTATTTTGGCAAAGGAGCCTTCTTCTAAAAAACGTAAAATTAAAGAAAGTGCTTTAATTTTATTAAATAAAGATGAATGTGTTGCTTCAACTTCTGTAAGTTTCAATAGTACATGGTTACCTTTGCTAAAAACTGAAGTTGATAAGGGACACTTAAAAATTAACTAATCCTTTCAACAAAAATCATTAAATTCTTCCTAAGCGAATAGCACCAAATTATAGATATATAAAACTTCAAAAACAAATTAATTTACCAAATAACACCTCATTATCAAACTAAATACCAGTTAACCAGTAATTAAATATGGCATTATAATTGTCATCTTGTCAAAGTCAGTTCAAAGCCTGACAATCTGCAAGAGCTTTTTACTGTTTTATTGTATTTGCTAACCATTTTCATTTTTAGTTTTTTGCTTTTCTTGAAAACGATATCCGACTTGATATCGAATCGAAGAAATATAGGTACACATTTCATTAGGGTCACTAAACTTGCACTTGTGCAGTTTACATCCTTGAGCCTGGGCCGAAGTGGCTCTATAACAATTCAAACCAAATTTAATCATTTGTGGAGCCAAAGGCAATCAATTCCAGGGTAAGAATGAATCCTCCACAACAATATAGAACATATTTACATTAAATACTATTAATATTATTTGTTTCTAAAGACTAGGTTTTTGTCAAAAATCGAGGAAATGCTCACACGGCCAGACTGACACAAATTCGCTCTCGAATTTCCCACTTTCTTTTAGCCACTGAACTTGTCACTCCAACCCTTTTAATATGGCATCCGTCGACAGAATGCTTGAAACTGTAAGGAATAAATTGGCACGGAATTTACTTGTCATCAAACTTTTTTGAAGATCGTGAACAAGAAGCAACAAAGTTTTCAGATGAATCAGTAAAATAACGTCGGTAAATCATTTATTTTCAATCGTAATACTTTTCCGCAAAGCGTTGAAGCTTTCAACATTACTGCAAAGCATAAAAACTGTCAATATTACTGCAAAGCGTAAGAGCTTTCAACATAACTGCAAAACGTCAAAACTTTCAATATTACTGCAAAGCGTAAGAGCTTTCAACATTACTGCAAAACGTAGAAACTTTCAATATTACTGCAAAGCGTAAGAGCTTTCAACATTACTGCAAAACGTAGGAACTTTCAATATTACTGCAAAGCGTAAGAGCTTTCAACATTACTGCAAAACGTAGAAACTTTCAATTATACTGCAAAACGTAAGAGCTTTCAACATTACTGCAAAACGTAGAAACTTTCAATATTACATTACTGCAAAGCGTAAGGGCTTTCAACATTACAAGCAAAGCGTAAAAGCTTCCACACTAAAATTATTTAAACAAATTAAAGGAAAAATAGTCAGATATTGCTTAATCTATTGATATAAATTTAAAGAAATATCGTTTTTTGCTTTTTGCCCATGAGCCACTCAGTTCCAACCAACAAAAATCTATAGAAACCTAACAAACAACCAGATTTATGTTGATTGCTCACACGAAATTTTTCAACTCACCATTTAAGCAGAACACTCATCAGAAAGCTCTCCAGGCCAAATGCGTACCATCTCTAAAGCCACAGTCGACTCACAGTCCGCCATTTGCTGGTTGCCAAGTTCTTAAGCTCGATTCGGCCATTTGGAAGAATGGTTACAATTTCAAATGGACCTTCGTACTTCGGTTCCAGTTTTGCAAGCTGTGAATTCCCAGACGGGTGGTAGACAAAATCACCTACTCTAAATTCCTTAGGCATTTTTCGTGTTTTGTCAAATAAATTTTTAGAGTAGTCCGCGTGTCGTTTCATACGTTCATATGCCAGTTCTCTGTCTCTCTCTAATTCGGAGCTATTACCAGTAGTGCTTGCAAGATGTTTTGTTAGAGCTTGTATATCCCTGTCATCGCCATTAAGGCCAGTGAGCAAATAAAACGGAGTGAAACCAGTTGACTTTTGCACGGTTGAATTTAAAGTGTGTTGTAATTTCGCAACCGAGTTCAGCCATTCTGTTTTATTTCAGTTCTCAACAAATTTAAAACTGTAGACACATACCTTTTAACCTGCCCATTTCCGAGAGGGGCGCTTTTCGCTATTAGATGGTGATCAATTTTCAAGCTAGATAATAATTCCTTCACCGCCCGATCCGTGAAATTTGTACCACGATCGGATATAAATCTTACAGTGTTGCCAAAAATATTTAGGTAAACCTTTAATTTTTCGCACATCTCTATGCCAGATAATGATTTAAGGGGAATAAAAAAAATGTATTTTGTAAATGCGTCGACCAAAAGTAACAAGTAGTGTTTATGGCCTTCCGCCGTTTCTGGGAATGGACCGACCCAGTCTGCATGCACCGTGTGAAAAGGGATTGGGATCTTGTCAATGGGATGTAAAAATCCTTGTTTTGGGCCTGAGTGTTGTTTACTTGCGATGCATTTTAAACAGTTATTACAATATTTCCTGACGAACCTTGCCATGCCGGGAAACCAAAAATAGTGATTTATTTTTGCAAATGTCTTATCCATCCCGATGTGGCACTGTTCGTCATGAAACAACCTCAACAACCTAAGGCGGCTGCCTTTCGGGACAAAGGCTCTATAAACTGGCGGGTTTTGACCCGGGTTAATTTTTCGGAAGAGGATATCTTTTTGACAAAAATAATCCGAGGTCAATTTGCCCTCTCTTAACTTATCAATTATTTCCTGCGTTTCTTGATCTTTCAATTGGTTTATCTTAAGCCAATTATCAGTAGAAATGGTTGAAATATCAAGAACTGCTGTGTCTTTAACGGGGTTTCTACTCAAATAATCAACATGGGGTATATGCTTGCCCTTTCGGTACTCAATTTGAAAATCAAAGGTTTGAAGAAATAACCACCATCCGAGGAAGTAAATCTCTTTTGTTTTGCGTCAACTTTAGGGAGTTGCAATCTGTTATTAATTTAAAGGAGATGCCTGTTAAGTAAATTCTAAAATGTTTAGCCGCATAATAGACGGCAAGAGTCTCCAGTTAATATGAATGATACTTTGATTCGTCATTAGAAGCACGTTTTGAAAAATATGACACAACTTTCAATTCGTTATCGTGACGCTGAAATAAAATTGCTCCGAACCCTACCAAACTAGCATCTGTGTGTAACTCTGTGTCTAAATTTGGGTCAAAAATTGTCAATAAAGGCCTTTGGCCAAAAAATGCGCAAACATAATTTTTAGCAATTTCTTGTTCCACGCCCCAAACAAACTTAACATCTTTTTTTGTAAGATTTGTGATACATGCTGTATGAGAGGCGAATTCGGGGATGTATTTGCGGAAGTAACTGGCCAGTTCCAAAAATTGTCTGACTTGTTTAACATTTTTAGGATCGGGATGCGCTTAAGAGTGCATTGACCTTTTGTTGGCCGGGTCTAATACCAAACTCTGATACTTCTTGTCCGAAATAGTCAATTTTATTTTCGAAAAAACGGCATTTCTTTATGTTCAAGGAAAAACCGGCAGATGATAATGCATTTAAACCTCGTTCTAATTTGGCCAATTCTTCAGCTATTGGTAACGAGGTGATAAAGATATCGTCTAAATAAATTAAGCAATCTTTATCGCGTAAATTTCCAAGGGCATTACAAATGGCACGTTGGAAAACAGCGGGTGCGTTCGAAAGACCAAAAGGGACTCTAAGGTACTCGTAATGGCCAACAGGCGTAACCATTGTCTTTATAAGAAATAGTCGTTCAACGGGGTCTGTGGAGAGGTGCTGCCCCCAGTGGCTGGCACCAAAAACAGTATTACTGAATGAAAACACATGCAATGTTTACCCTACATACGAAAAGGAAGGGGTAGAAAGGGGAATACAAACCCAAACTAACCCAAACAACATCCGAGTAAAACTATATTTACTGTGTGTGCCACTGCCATAAAAAAAAAACTCGAAAAAAAAGAAAAAAAACTCGAAAATAATACAATTCAATTAATAAAACACATCAACCCATATAAAAGTAAAGAGCAATTATATAAGATAAAAATAAGCATCGAGAGTAGTGTGCTGTTTCAGGCAACTTCTGGTTTGATCCACCCCTTATTTTCAACTGATCATTTTATGTTCACTTGTATTATTTCCATTTGAAATGATTCATTTATTTTATCTTAGATGCCAAATTTTTTCATATTAAAGTTTTGTGTTATTGCCTATCAAATTTGTAAAGTTACATGTTCTTAATATAACTTTCTTGTATATTATAAGTTACAATTAATCACCAGTTTAGGAAATTTGAAACCATAATTAATTTTGTCGTTTTTCAATCAGAAGTTGCTGATATAGCTATTGTGATAAACACTGATATATCAAGAGATTAGACCGACTACAACTCCATAAATAAGTACTTTAAATATTACTTAAATATCGAAAAGTAATTGGACTACATTAACGTAGCCTACAACCTAAAAGCATCACCATTTAATAAGAATCAACTAATAAATTAATTGAAATCCGTCGATTAATGTTTTATCTTTATTTAAATATAAGATGATTCACAGATCTCATTTATTAGTATTTAAAAAATTATATATAAAAAGTGTCAAATCATATTCAAAATCAAAATCATGTTTCCTGCCAAACAATTTTTGGTCCATATTTACTTCTTCATTAAAAATATTTTTTAATTTAAAAAATTCAAACTCGATAGAAAAATATTACTTTTTTTACACTGTAAAAAAATCCTCAATTGTAGTAAATTGGAAAAATACAATTATATATACATTTAAAGTTTCATGTTCCAGTTAAAAAAAAACTGCAAACAACTTTTTCAAATACGAAGTAACTAAAAATAACTCTTGGAGTAATATTAAAATGTTTTTTTTACTCCGTGAATAAAAGTGAATAGTGAATAAAAAAATTATAACGTCAATTCGCATTTTGAATATGACTTACATTGTTTATATATTAAAGTCCGTAATAAAACATTCATTATGAATTCCCAGTGGGATAAACATGAATCGCCTTCAAACCAGCTTATTCGGGCAATAATTGATTTTTTGTTTTAAAAATAAATAGTACATTGGACATCTCTACGCTTGGCTGTATTGAAAGCCATCCAAGTGTTTTTAGTATTAAATTAATGTGAGTATTACATGTACAGAACAATATAGTGCGCATAGCTTTATTTTGTAGCAACTGGACTAACTGGAGTCTTTGTATATCAGCCTTTTTACATGATATCAACAATGAAAAACAGTAATTGAAATGCAGATATATAATGGTATTATATATAAGAAGATGACTCCAGTGACTAAGATTCTCAGCTATTCTATGATCTACATGTAACGAAAAATTAAGCTGAGAATCCAAGACTACCCCTAAATATTTCATACTATATGCATTTTGAATTGGGCTATTATCTATCTTAATCCTATAATTATTTACAATTCTGCTTAGAGTCAAAAAACAATGTACTTTGTCTTTTTTACATTTAACCTGCGCCTATTTACACACAACCAGTTATACAGGATGTCAAGTTTTGAGTTCATAGTATCTACTACCTGATTAAAATCCTTCCCGCAAACACAGATCAACATATCGTCCGCAAACAAACTCAGAAATGTATCATTTAAAACTCGGGCTAGGTCATTGACATATAGCACAAACAAAATGGGGCTCAGAACACTGCCCTGCGGCACCTCTATTACACTATTACCCGAATTTGAGAACACATTATTCACTCTAGTCACATGGGAGCGATCTTCCAGATGATCTTCTCCTATCGATGGTTCCAAACGCACGCTGAAGGTCAATGAAAATGCTCAGGACATTTCCATCACGAACATATGAACGCCATTTCGAACGCACATACTATAATGCTGACTCGCACGAATGTTTTTCCCAAAAACCCGACTGACCTTTAAATAACAATTTGTTTACCTATAGAAATTGTCGCAGTTGTGCATACCACAATTTCCAGAATTTTGTCCATTACCGATAATAAATTAATGGGTCGATATTCTTCTGGTTTATTTGGTCTAGGCACTTTTGGGATACGCACAATGACACTGGTTTTAATTTCCTTTGGAACTCTTCCTGTTGTAAGGGATGTATTTACCAGGTGAGGCAAAGGGTACCCAAGTACACAAAAAGCAGTCTTTAAAAATTTAACTGCTCAGATTTCTTGAACCACATTTAATGGGAAAATATTTTGCACCACTGAGGAAGACATACTTTGTAGGCACAGCGATCAAAGAAAGCTTCTCGCCCAGGGGATGTTTCTTTTCAAATTGATGCTCTCAAAATAGACCTTATCTGAAACAAATTAAAATCTAATGTAATTTTGACTTAGTTTGTAAAGACTTTGTCAAAAACTGAAACAATTAAAAAAATACAAATGTGGAACAACCCAAAAAAGTTAATTTAAAGAAAACTAAACGCGCTCGCTTTAAAGGCCCTCTTATACACATATCATAATACGCTATTAATTAAATTTAATATTATTTCCATATATTTTGTCATCCTTCCATATACATGCGTATCAATCAATCAATTAACTATTCAAAACTGTTCAGGCACCTAGATGTACAACATCTGTGTATATGAATGTAGGTACTTATGTACCTACAAAATAAACGTTAATATTATGAGAAAGCATACTGATGGATTTAAAAAAGTAGATGTAAAGATTTGCCCTATCTCTTATACATATATGTGATTGTTATAAAAATGTTCATCGTATTTAATTAAACCTGATCTGTGTATTAAACTTCGAAACTGCTATTGCAATATTCTGATTTCCGACAAAAACTACAAAACAAAAGAAGTAGGTACTTTTGTACTTACCTAGAAAAAACGTAGATAGATAATCGCAATTTACTCAGCCCAAAACAAAGAGCACAAAATTAATCATTACAACCCAAACACAAACATTTTACAAAGTAAAGCTTCTTCAAGTTGAACAATGGCGGAAAAATATAAAAAGAGATATTCGGAATTAGAAACACTCGTCCACGCGGCTCCACGTCGCGCCGCCAGGTAACAGCCCTTGGCAATGCACCAATAGAAATGTAGGAACTCCCTCCTTGCAACGTCTCTCGTAGGACGCGTAGTAATTTCTTGAAATTCGTCAATGGGCACATTTCAGGCCGGACGCCATCTACCGGTGAGGCCCTTTTTCGGTTCGAGGTTGAACAACTTTCCCTGTATATAAACAATGGCGTAACTAAAGCGGTATTTTCTATTGAATTCGCCGCTACTGGTATCTGATGAAACCCGGACGCCAGGTCAAGTGTAGTAAAATATTTATGTTTCCCTAATCTGTCAAGTTGTTCATCAATTCTGGGTAGTGGCCATTTGTCTTTTATAGTGATTTTATTGATAGCTCGATAATCACAGCACAATCGAAAACTCCCGTTTTTTTTGTGTACTAAAACAATCGGACTGGCATAAGGTGATTTGCTTTCGCGTATAATGCCATTTTTTAATAAATCATATATTATGGTTTTTAGTATGTCCCTTTCTGATAAGGGCATACGATATGGGCGATGACAAATAACCTTATCCTCAGAGAGTTTAATTTCGAATTCTGTAGCCTTTATTGCAGACACGGAATTTCCGATCGTAATGTTAGCGGAAAATTTTTCAAGCAGTTGGTTTAACTGTCCTAAGGATTCCCCTTGTAAGGGCGTAATAATTTTTTCGGAGGAAATAGCAAAATTAATTGATAATACTTGGGTTGTAATAGGCTCATTTTCCAAACTAATTTGGGTTCCGCTATAATCGGTACAAATTTTGACACCTTTATAATTTAACAAATCTCTACCTTGGATCACGTCAAAAGGGATGTCTGCGTTATCTACCACACAAAAAGAAACTTGAAACGCAGTGCCATTTTTCTCGTTATTTAAAGTACTTTTTATAAGAGATGAAACAACGTGATTACCAATACCCTTTATTACAAAATTTGGTTCCAATCGACAATTTAGCTGATTGGCGATTTTTTCCGCGAGCAGACTACATTCTGCTCCCGTGTCAATCAATCAATTAACTTCTACATCTTGAATAAAAAATTTGGTGCAAAAATTATCATCTAGCTTTACCGAAAAGTAGTTGACGTTTAGGAATCCCTGTTTTTCTTTTCGTGTTTTTTGAAAACATTTGTCAGCAGTATGGCCAATCTTATTACAGTAATTACAACTAGGTGAAAAAGGTACAGATTGTTTTTTTGCCTCCTGTTTGGCACTTTGCTCCTCAGGACAGTGTCGCTGTAAATGACAGGGTTTGCGGCACGTATAACACAATTTTGCTTGTGAATGCTCAGAATTTGTTAATTGCCTTTTATGTCTAAAATTTGAATTATTGCCAGTCTTTTAGCAGCTTCATAATTACCCAATAAAGACAATAGCCCAGAAATTGACTCTACATTACTACAAAAAGCGGCAGTTTTAACATGAATATCATCAATATCCCCAATAACTAGCTCTAACAAAATTGTTCCGTAGTCAAAGTAAAGTTTAACGCCTGAATCAAAGAAATTTTAGTTCTGGCATACTCACAATACTATGTAGCGTTGCGGCTGGTAAACAAACTCGCTTTGCGAAATTTTTCATTCAAGCTTTTCCTGGTGGGATAGAGATTTCGTAACTCGTTCTTGAAATTTTCCCATGTTCTCTCCACTGGCTGCCACTTGTTGTACCAATGTTTGGCTTTTCCGACTAAGCCACTAACACCTCTGGTTAATTGTTCGAAATCCGACCATTTAAAAGTTTTGCCCAGTTTTTCAATTTTGTCACACCACTTAAACGCACCGTCATTGTCATTAGGACAGAATTTCGGCACCTCAATTGACGACACGGGCCCCACATTCCGGCACGATAGGTCCCTCATTTCTTGAAGCGTCGCCGTTAACACTTGCGTTAGTTCTTCCATTGTTCAAAATTATTTTCGAAGATTTTTTTTTAATTAACGATTACACGTCAGGATATAAAAAACTCTTGTGGTACTCCTAGTAACCCGATCCACCACTTCTGATGTGAACTACACCTCTATTTTCTCGGTTTAATTAAATAAAACACTTGGTAACTCGGTATAGGATCTATTGTTCTCCTTAGTACAGCGATCAACCGATGCCAAAAAGGGCTAACAGAATAATAATCCCCGAAAAAACCCTTGACAAGCCCTTTTTCCTATTTCTAAACAGTATCATGATATTCTTACATCATAAAACTCAAAATTTCTTAAAATACGTGATAAATTACTAGCCTGGCACCATTATCCCAGGCTCCATGTAAAGGAGGGTTGATTACTCAAATTCGTAAAAGTGCTCACACACTTGACATTATTTTACGACATGAAAACTAATACATTTACACAACAGTTCTTGCCTTAATAAATTTGCCAATAGGAGACTAATTAATTCTAATCTTAAGTATACCGACTAAATACTATTAATATTATTTTTTTCTAAAGACTAGGTTTTTGTCAAAAATCGAGGAAATGCTCACATGTATATTACAATATCGAAATTTAAAGTGTACACACTCGCACAATAAAACGAACTAAATGATATCGTCTGTGACTGTGATGTAACTTGTGAAATTGTGTTTCTTTAAATATTGTGCGTCAAAATGTACGTTTCAGTACTATCATATATCATAGATGAACGGAGACGTGCTGAGTAATACCCACCTAGTTGGACGTCATGCTTATTAATTACAAAATTAGTCTTTATACCTATATAAATATTGCTACTTGGGTTATATTTTCGATTCTGATATTTGACGAAATCTGATAAGCCGTTTCTCCTTGAAATATGCAACTTTGCAAAAACCGATATTAGAACGCCATATTTTTTATTAGAAAAAAAACCGTTATAATTTGAATTACACAGTACAAAGTTCTATGTAATCTATATAGTTATCTGTAAGAAAATAAGTAAACAAGTTAATTATTTTAGAAGGATGGGTCAGAATTTGCCATGTATCTATGTCTATATAGGATTCTGGATTACAGTATATATATAAAACCATAATTACTTCTTATTTTGAATACTGTCCCACAATTATTTTAATATATGATAATGAAATAAGGCAATTTTGAGGATAAGCAGGTGTAGATAGATATAGTACCTATTTATGCCATGTTATTGAGTTTTACGAGTGTAAATCAAAGCCTAGTTTACCAAAATTTAATATTTATTTTTAAAATTTTACACAATATGGATACGTAAATATTTAACAAATAAAATTACCGCGCGCGAGGCCCATGCTGCACGCCTTGCTGAATCGGTCATGTGAGGAGAGCCGCCACCGTATTGATATTTTGATTAAAATGGTAAATAACCTTATACGTAAAAAAATATATACGTATATGTAAATGACTTACTCTCACGTTAACGTAAATAAATACCATGTCTTTAGGTTAAGGTATTAATTGTTACCTTCCGAGATCATAAAAAATGGTGTTTTTATCGCAAGAATGCAGAGAATGCTGTGTCATGCCTTTTGGCTGTTTTTTGCGCATCTGCGAAATAAATCCCAGTCGATTTATACCTTTAGATGTTCTCTGCTAGATGAAATTGAAGCGAGATACCTACCTAGTCAAAATATTCCGCGTTCTTCTCTATTCTCCTGTTACCTAAACACGTAATAATTCCGAGGATCTGGTTTTTAGACATCTTTATTCAATTCAGAAAATTAATTATCCCCCACGTCATATATTTATTTATTTATGTCATAAGTTGGTGGAAGCAAGAAGCAACCCCAATAAATGAGAAGTTTGAATCATCGCATTATAACTTTTTCTTAGAACATACTATAAAAATCAGTTCAAAATCCAAGAACCCCTTATAAACCGGAATAAAATGACACTTAAATAAAATAAACAAATCGATATTGTTAAAACAAATATGGATATATGCAAATTTAGAACAGTTATGAACAGGGGCGCAGAAACCCTAAGCTACGGATTCTTCTACACATATTTTTCCTTATAGCTTTTTTAAAATTTAATATATATACTCGGTATCAAATTCTCTGAAGAATTTTTAAATCAATATCTAAAGAGCTTTTTAAATTAAAAGGCTGGTGTTTATTTAACTTTTATTAAAGTAAACATAATAACTTAATTAACTCATAGTCATAACTACTTAAATAAGTATGTTATGATTAATGATTTTATTCATTATCAGCCTATGCCTATGTATTATAATATGTATATTAGTATTTAGTCAATACGGGTATTGTTTTATGCCGATTTTAATTTAAACTATCAGTTATAGGGTGCAGTTAGAATGTATGAAATCGAATTTTTTGGCACTTTAGGTTCAGCCCTTCCATAGTTATAAGCTAGAACAAGTTATAGATAAAATTCACTTCGTAGAACGTGACTCCCTGCTGTTTTCTGTGCTCCTGCTCCCTTATATAAAAATTTTCTCGAAAAAGCCCCAAAACTGAAATGCCAATTTGTGGAAACGACCTATAGTAATTTTAATAAAATAACTAATCAATTTCTTTTTTTCCTTCCCTCTATATTCATGTTTCGTGGAACCAAATGAACAATGCATTTATATGGTTGTGAGAGAAAGATGGAAGATGCTTAGAAGTAAAAATGCAACGAAGTCGTAAGCATAGGAGAAATACAGGTCCGGATTTAGAATATTAATTCATAGTTAATGTTTTGATCATTTCAAATAAAGGTATTAAATATACGAATCTATAAAAAAGTCTCTACCTAACTAAAACTTTAAATTATCCAAGATATCATAAATCTTTAAAAATAAAGGGAATGATAATATAAGAATATACAACTAACAACCAATAGTCTCTCAAAACCGAATTGGTAAAATAATTTTTTAAATATTTTACTTAAGTTTCTAAATAAATATAAAATAATAGCACCCTACCAATACGGCTTGGTGAAATTTAAAGATACCGAGACTTCAATTATGAAAGTATAAAACATATTTTCGAATCTATGGATGCACAAAGGTCAATAACTGGCGTCTTTTTTATTTTATTTAAGTAAAGCTTTCGACACAGTGGAGCACGAAATCATTTATCTACTTTAAATTCGAATCAATCGATATCAGAGGCACTGCCCTGGATCCTGGATTGGATAATATCTTATTTTTTAGATCGCAGCCAGATTCTTAAATTGCCATCTGGAGGACAGTCCGATCCACTGGTGGACGGATATGGTATTTCACAGGGTAGGTTGTTGACACTAACTTTGCTTACTATTGTGATCAATGACTTTTCATATTTTGTTAATTATGACATGAAACCTATATTGTGCCATATATATATATATATATATATATATACAGGGTTAGTAAAAAGAACCGGAACGCTTAAATATCTTCAAAATCGCTCAAGCTGCATTTACAAAATTCGGTGCCTGGGGGTTTCCTGGCATGCAGAATTGAATCATGATATCGGCACTGTTGCCAGATTTCCCACTTTTGGGCTACACTGAGTCATTTTGTTATCTTAAATGGAACGCCCCATTTGTTTTTATTGCAATAAATTGGGCGTATCAAATTTAGTAAAACACCAAATTTTCAAAATTGTATCTCTTTTAATTGCTGAGATGTGACAACAACGCATTTTTAGTAACAAGTACGGGAACGCTTAAATATCTTCAAAATCGCTTCAGCTGCATTTACAAAATTCGGTACCTGGCGGCTTCCGGGCATGCTGAATTGAACCATGATATTGACACTGTTGCCAGATTTCCCAGTTTTGCGGTACACGTAGCCAAATGTGATGTCATATCTCAGCACATAATAGATAAAATTTTGAAAATTTGGAATCCTACTAAATTTGGCGCACCCAATTTGTTGCAATAAAAACAAAAGGAGCGTTCCATTTAAGATAACAATATTTCCAATATTGGAAAAAATTATTTAATGTTTCATTTGGTAATATTGATTTTAATTTTTGAGTTAATTCTTCCAACGACCTCTCCACTTGTTTAATATTTTTTAAAGTGATGTTAATTTCTAGATTAAGAATCTTTTTATCCAACCTTAGCAAGAATTTCATGGTATCCTGTCCTGTTCTTCCATTCGTGGTTTCAATTATCTGAGGTAGGTGCTTAGTATTGTTAGTTATATGTGTTGGTGAAAATGAAGACTAGGTAATAGAATCAGGAAAATTTGCCATCGTTCACGCATTAACGAGAATCTTAAAAGGCTTTACCTCATTTTAAAAGATAATTCTTATACAGATTGGTTTCTCAAAAAATTATTATTTAACTCTATCTACACTCAAGACCTCAATGCTCAATTAGACGAAACCGAACCAAATGAACATTCACCATCTCATCAAGATAACAACACTCAGTATAATTTGGCTATCTCCCCAGAAATATCTGCTTTTCTAACTGCAAATCAACCGAAATATTATTTTTCAATACCATATGTTAAAGAGCTCACACATAAATTAGAAAAAATCCTTACACAACAGGTCAATGTTAAAATATGTGGTAAGCACACAATGAAGATAGGCAATACTTTCTCCAGGCTAAAAGATTCTGATGAAACTCTTAAAAGATCCGGCGTAGTATATAAGATCAAATGTATTGACCGTGAAAAGAATTATATAGGACAAACATCCACTGTTTTAAAAGATAGAATAACTAGGCATAAGAGTGCAGATTAAATAAAAAAACTTGCGCCCTGTCAGAGCATGTAATAGAAAATAAGCATAACATAGACTTTACAGATGTGGAAGTGATTGGCACTGAAATTAACTCAACAAAAAGGCAATTCTTAAAAATGGTGGAAATCCACCTAGAAAACAACTGCATAAATAAAAGAAAAGATTTAGATAATCTCAGTGTCATCTTCTCTTACATACTGTCATGTTTAAACAGAAATCATAATGCTGAGAACAGTGAACTTAGTACTTCGAACAATGTCTCATTCATGTAAATGTCCAGCTAATTACTAGGACACATGCCTTAAATGCTCACCATTCTCTGCATTGGATTAAGAAATATAAATAAATTAAACATAGAATACTGTACAATAATTAATTACTGCACGACCCAACATCGTTCTAACTGTTAGCAATAAAATTCAAACCTACCGCCAAATCAAGAATAGATGGCGCGCTACAAACACCCAATAGGAAGTAAAAACCATAAAATTAAAAAAAAAACTAGGTACGTTTCTTTGTTCGCATCCATTCCGTAGTCGAAAAATGGTGAATATGTGCAAGCAGACTAACTGCTTGTTCTAGCAAACCACAAATTAAAAATACGAAAATGTAATAAACAATAATATGTTGTTCCTGTGTGCACGCACTGTTTTCCATGCTATCTATTAATGGACCCATAGTAAACTCGCTTTGCACGTAAGTTTCATAACGAACCTTTTTAATAAATCTAATTCAATTAATTAAATAACTATATGTACCTATAACTTCTAGAAGTGTAAAATTCTGCTTTGTAATTGTAGCCTTGACAAAGGAAACAATAAATTTCCGAAAGCTCGGCGTTTGTAGAAAAAGAGTTTCTATTCAGCCCTAGACCGCTGCCCCAAGAATTAAAAGTCGTCTGATCACGAAGGTCTACCTACTTTTAGGCACTGATGTTCGTTGGTTATTAAAAGGAAATATTGTGGGCCGTGTTTTTGTGTTGAAAAACGAACTAAAACTTTTCTTAAAAATCAAAGGAAAACACTATCTTGTGGCACACT